>BJBW01015536.1:0-17948 GCA_004320125.1 Scolopax mira
TGCCAGGGCTCTGCCGCCCTCAAAGTCAAGAAGTTCCTCCTCAGGTTTAGGTGGAACTTCTTCTACTCAAGTTTGTGCCCATTTCCTCTTGTCCTGTCCCTGGGCACCACTGAAAAAAGACCGGCCCCATCCTCCTGACACCCTCCCTTTAAGTATTTCTAAGCATTGATCCAATCCCCCCCTCAGCCTTCTCTTCTCCAGACTAAAAAGCCCCAAATCCCTCAGCCTCTCCTTGTAGGAGAGATGCTCCAGGCCCCTCATCATCTCTGTAGCCCTCTGCTATCCCCTCTCCAGAAGTTCCCTGTCCTTCTAGAACTGGGGAGCACAGAACTGGACCCAGTGCTCCAGATGGAGCCTCCCCAGGGTAGAGCAGAGGGGCAGGATGACCTCCCTCCACCTGCTGGTCATGCTCTTCCTGATGCCCCCCAGGATGCCATTGGCCTTCTTGGCCACAAGGACACATTGTTGGCTCATGGTCATCCTGTTGTCCCCCAGGACTCCCAGGTCTTTCTCCTCAGAGCTGCTCTCCAGCAGGTCAGCCCCAACCTGTCCTGGTGCAGGGGGTTATTTCTCCACAGGTGCCTTTATTGAAGTTCATCAGGTTCCTCTCTGCCCATCTCTCTAGCCTGTCCAGGTCTCTCTGGACGGTGGCACAGCCTTCTGGGGTGTCTGCCACCCCTCCCAGTTTTGTGCCATCAGCAAACTTACTAAAGGTACATTCCATCCCCTCGTCCAGGTCATTAATGACTATATTGAAGAGGATGACAAGATGCAACGTGAGAGACATTGCTCAGTCAGCAAGGCTGCCTACAGAGGAGCCTGAGATATCATGGGGTGCTTCTTTCCCTCTAACTCTACCATTTTTATGCCTTCTTCTCTCTGCCTGACCCTCAGGGATCCTTGGCAGATGGGTGAGGGTGCAGTGCTCTGGACATGTCAGACTGAGAGTAGCAGGTGAGTTGGCCATACGTTCCTGCCCAATAAACCAGTTATAGTGATACATATACCTCTAACGGCTATTGAGACTCATTGGCTTGTGAATTCCTGGCCCAGTTTACCCTGATGATGTCTCCTATGAATCTTGGTACCTAAGGCTTGATTTTTGTTTCTTTGTTTTCAAGCTTAAATCAATCTAGACCCAGCAAATATGTTCCTGTTACACCAGAACGAATTCTTCTTTCTCCAGAAACCATGCTCTACTCTGACAATTAGATTTCTTTTACTGCTTCTTTGGGAGAAGATGGCTTAATGTTCAGCTGCTAGTCCCATCAATAATCCATGAGTTGCTGTACTCAGGGCTATGCTCGTTTTCACTTGGGGAGGTTGCGGGCAGTACTGTCTTCTCTGTTTTGTGCAACCATTCTAGTAGTATAAATGAGTAGTAGAGATGCTCTTGCTACACTCCTCTTGCATTATTTTTTTTTAAATAAAGGCAGCAGCCATGAAATAGTGATGAAATTTAACTGGTTTCTGTCCTTGCTGTCTATTTTTCTGGGGAGCAATTTTCTTCATGAAGAACTGAGGGCTTCTCAGCTGTCAGAAAATGAAAATCACATCCAAGAACTAACTTTTTTTCTCCTTTCCAATACAATAGGAAAAAGAAAACTTGGTTAGCTTGTGTGTCTCTCTCTCTGTTGGGTGCATGAATGTCCTAAAAGCTTGCAGTGAGCAAAAGCTGGCAGCATACAGATTTTCATTTGCTTCTGAAAATGATGAGGTCTGTGGTCATTCTTATCTAGATCCAGTTCCTATGAGATCTTTGTTTCCCACGCTCATGAGTTGCCTCTTATTGATAAACAGTTTCATTGCTTAACATGCGATCTCAGATAGCCAAGAGAGGTTTGCTGCACCAACTTTGTCATTATGGTTCTGAATTTTGCTTACTCAGTTCCTTGCCAAACTCCTTCCATCCTGTGTTGACATCGTTTGACATATGAACCCAGGGTTTTCTCAGTCTCTGAAATGTGCTGCTTATTAACTGCTACCATAACCTGTTGAGATCACCAAATTCTTCACCAACAACATAGGAATGGCCCCAACCCATTATATACCTTAACTAGTTCTTTAATTTTTGCACTTGCCAAAGTGTCCTGAGAACCCAGCACTGGTGGTTCTTGCTTCACTGCCCCTCACTTCACCTTTCCTGCACTCCACAGTGTCTCCAGCTAACATCCTTGGGAATCAAGAGTTTGAACCAAGAAACAGGTGAGAGTGATCAAAGGGGACATTGGTCTCTGTTACTGCTGACCAAGGGGAGTAGTACTAAGGAGACTCTGGTCAGAGTGCTCAGATGCTGCTTTGAGGTCAAATGCCCTGGAGGTGTTCAGTTGTGGTCCTTCCTTGGCTCTTACTTGGCCTTTGTCTTCTGTGACAGGAGTTGTTGCAGTTCTGCTGGGAAGTACCCATTCTAGATAGAATAGTCTCCCTTCTGGTCTCCCTTCCAAAGGACCAGATCCACCAACTATTTATGTATCTAGGTCCAACTGATCTTTATTTCAGTTGCCCAAATACCTTTGCATATCTGGACCCAAGCGTTTTGTCTGTGGTCGTGCAGAAAGTCTACAGTAAGCAGAGATGTGAAAACACAACCCAAGCTAAAGCTGTAACTATTTGTGTCATTTTTCCCTTCACTGGGATTTTTGGGGGTCAGGAGGAGGTCTCGGTTTGCTACGAATAACAGCAGTACTTTCTCTCTGCATTTTTAACTCTGGCTTTACAATAAAACCCCATATCACTGCTGCAAATGATGCCTGTTGATTAGCCTCTCATACACTGGAGAGCTCATTTTGGTCGGCACTGCCATGGCTGGGAGCCAATACTGCCATTGATCATTTAATTAACTGGAAGAAAATTAAAGGAACTGTAATCTGTGTCTCAGCCCCGGTGTTATCAAGCTGGCAAAGTGCTTATTTCTGCCTAGAGCGATGATCGGCTCCTTGACCCTGCAATTTAGAAACACTGGGTTAGGCATCCCCCCCCCCCAACCTACCCACCTGGCTTTTTGCAAGGCAGGAAGCAACATGACCTGATCCTTCCTTCATCCGCTTGTGGGTCCCAGATTCTGGGGTACTTGGCACCTCTCACAGCTGGCTGGATCAGCTAAACTCCCATCTCCTCACCACAGCTGTGAAGACTGTGGTTCTAGCTTAATAAGTGGAAAAAAATGAGCCTGGAAGACAAATGGAGGTACTAGAAAAGTCATTTTTTAGAGGCTGAAATTAGAACAGGGAAGCTCTTGAGTTTACTTGAATACCAACATTTCCTTAAAGGGATTGTGATATTGATTTTTATTTGGCTACTTCATGTAAATAAGAGAGAATTATGTGTTTGAGAGAGAAATTACTGGTCCTGAGAAGAAGGTGAACTTTTTAAACTTTGACTTAAACAAGCAACTTGAGCAGTCAGGGAACATAGAGAGGAAAAAAAGATATAAGAACCCATTGTTTTAATGACTCTGTTGCCATATCAAGAGAAAACAAACAGCTGTTTCTAACTTGCTTTTGCATGCCTAAGTAATATATTAATTACCTCATTCCCCCATAAATGCCTACAGTCCTCCAAAAGGCATGTTAAAGCAGACATAGTCATTAAAGCTTGCACTGTGTCTTCTAATGTGTTGTGGGAAAACAAACAAACAAACAAATACATAAAACCTCAAGCCCTTTGTGTTTTAGTTAGATCCAAGTTGGGAAAATGTTAAGTAGAAACACTTAAGAAATTGTATCATTGGAAAGAATGTGTGTTTTAATGCCACAACAACAAAAAACCCACAGAATTTTAAACAGTTCTCAGTTTTGGACCAGGCAAAATACTTTGGTCCCCTTTACATTTTAGTTCCAAGTGAAGCTCATTTAATTTCATCTTTCAATTTATTTATTTCAGACTTCTTCTTTCTCCGGGTGACAAACTTGCAGTCCAGGCTGTAAAATAACAAAGGGCTCAGTGGGAGGGACTAAAAGGCTCAAAAAAAAGGCAAAAGCAACCTCTTCCAGAGGATCGGACTTTTAGCTGTAGGAGTCACAATTGAAACTCTGTCTCCTTCTGGGAAGCATATTTTCCCTCTGCTTTAAGTTGTACTTTTGTGCCCTGCATCTGCCAACTGCTCCTCTGGTTTCCCTTACGCCTCCTCCAAGCATTTCACTTGTGTTTACAGGGCCTTCAAAAGGGAAGCCGGGCAAAGAAGAAAGTAAAACGAGCCTGGTAGGTGGTAGGGGCAGACTGGTATACTGGGAGTGTCCTGCTGGAGATGTAGGTTAAAGACACTTTGTTGGTCACAAGGAAAACCAGCCGGTGGCCTGCTTGCCGGCGTGACGACAGACCGTGCCACACTGGTGGCCACAGCCTCGCCAGAAAGTCATGCCCGGAGTGTGTGTGTGTGAGCACAGGCAAGGGGAAGGTCAAGGAAGTGTTTGTGTCTCCATCCTGGGCAGTAAGTAAGAGAAACGGCCACGAAAACAGCGCTTGGTACTCAGGACCCAGGTGAGGAGCACCAAAAGGGCTGTTTAAGCACCCCTGCACCCTCCAAATTTGTGGCCAAACCTCTGTTTTGCCTGATTTGGAGGGAGGACCCAGCTCCCCCAGGTCCCCAAGTGCCTCTCAGTAAACAGTAGTTTAGGAGCTAAAGTGAAGGAGCTCCCAGAGGAGAGAAGGAGAGAAGCTTCGCTGAGATTGGTTCAGAGATTGAACAAGCATCTCTGACCTCCAAGAGAATACTTTTCCCCCCAAGATGTTGTCTCCTCTTTCCAAGTCCCCTTGCTGTGCCCAGCTGCAGGGCAGAGCTGCCAGCTGAGGTTCCCAGCATAGAGAAGTATCTTGAAAGCCAAAAACTGAACCTGGCCTTGGCAGGTTCTAGCTTCCCCTTGGCAGTGGGTCCAAGCAGTGTTCCTTTTTTTTTTTCCTCAACGTTCCCCTGGTGGTTGTCTCAGTTGTTTCCTTCTCAGCTGGTTTCTGAGGCTCCTGCTCAAGCCCCAGATCTCCCGGTGTGAGGCATGGGGAACTGGCCTCCACACCCCTGACATGAAGAACTGCTCAGCACCATGGCGAAGGATTGCAGCACTGAAATCCCAAAACCTTCCTCCCAGTGATTTGTGGAACGTTCCCGCAGGAAGCCTGGAACCAAACCTCAGCTCCCTTCGTCTCCGTTCAAGGGCTTCAGTCACAAACCCATCTTTTCTCTAAGGACAATTTTAAAATTCCACCCCGCTTTTTGTCCACATCAGGAAAACCAAACGCCTGAATGTGGACTGAGTCAAGCGGGCTTTAAGAGGTGGTCATAGTAAAAAAAATTGGATTGTGCAAATGCAAAAAAAAAGAAAATTAAATAATTAGATTCTGACACAAGAAGAGGAGGAGAAGGGCTAAGGTGAGAAAAGACCAGAGGAAAGAACAGTTGCCAAAAAGAGATCGTGTCTCCCATCACCTACCCCGTTTCCAACAATATTTCATATTTGAGAAATGACAGCATTAGGCTTCCACTAACGATGTTTCGGTTTGAATTTGATTCAAATTTCAAGTCACCTTTCCCCTGTGAAATGAGGTGAATACCAGAGATCTCAGCCTCTTGCATTGCCAAGCATAGTTGGTCCTAGTAACAAGTGTTAGACCGTTGGCATTGCAAGAGACCTCCTGGCACTTCTCTTCCAAGTAAATGCAGCAGTCATTCTTCCAAGTCAAAACCAGGGGGTTTGGGCCAGGTTTGGTGGTCAAATATCACCAGAGTAGTATTTGCCCTTCATTACAGCCCCATGGCTATTTTTTAAATCAATGAATATGAAATTCCCTAAGCGTAGGGAGCTGTACTACAAAGCAAAAGCTCAGGAGAGCCAGTGCTGCGGGTGGGTTGTTACAGAGCCACCCCATCTGATGTGAGTTGCCCACGCAAGTGAGATAAATGGAGGGAGTTCCTTACTTCTCTTTAACACTCTCCTCCTGGAGGTTCCATGCTCAGAAATATTAAGTGTTCTTTGAAGGGAAGATCCCTGAGAAAACGAAGCCCCTGATGTTCTTCCCACTGAGGTCAGTCGTTTTCCCACTTGTTATTGATGGGGATGTGTTTGGGTCCTGGGAGTTAATGAATACAGAGCCCACCGTGGTGAGACTTCACCCATCAGCAGACAGACATGAAGCCAAAGGCAGGAGCATATCTCAACATCTCCACGCCGGCTGCTGAATCCCTGCCACTGTCCTCACCGAGCTCTTTGCTGACTCATCAGCTTGCGCATTTGCCCTAATTAGTCATATGCAAACACTATTTCAGGAAGTTCTCTTAACGTAAATTGGAGTATGAACTTAGCACAGCAATAAAGGTCAAGAAAAGTGACTAAGGCATTACAGACTGTAATAAATTTCAGTTATCAGCCACTCGCAAAGATGTACGTATGGAATTTTAGTGGAGTGATGCAAAACTAGATGATCTTTTGGGTCCCTTCAAGCCCAAGTGATTCTATGATTCTGTGAAAGGTTTAATAAGGCGGGGAGGGACGGGGGGGGGGAATGCAGAGCGTTTGCCCATCATCTCTCTGGAGCTGCTACACTGCTTAATTGCAGAAAAGTTTCCACTAATGTCCTCCTGAAACACAGGTGGGGTTTGAAGCAGTATTCTTTATTAGGAGCTTAGGGTAAACACGTTTGGCATGAAAGAAATGTGTCTCGTAAGGAACCCACAACACTTACTCACAGCTCCTCAGCCAGTTCACCCTGAGAAGTCGAACATCTTTGAACAATTAACTTGAGCAGTGTTAGTAATTTATACACTGAGATTTTTCTGCAGTGTCTTTTTTTTTTTTTCTTTTTACTTGGGGATTGCTACCACATCATCGAGCCTCTGTGCCTGAATGATTTTAAAAGGATCAGAACCTAGTGTGAAAATTCTCAACAAGGAACACCCTTTGGGTGTGTGGCGCGGGATTTGAATTTGGATGACGGATTTGAATTTGGATGACGGTAATAAAGGTGCACAAGTGGATCTGAAGTCGTCAATGCTCATGGGCACCAAAATCATCGTTCAAAGGAGTGACAGCTGTAGGACTGAAAAGAAGAGCCCCCCCCAATTTCTCCAGGGAAATTCCTGAGGGGCTGTTATGGTGACCCTCTGACTGGACTCAAATAGTGTGCGGTCGCCACACACAAGTGAATTTGTCCCTGTGTTTTAACTGCCTCTACCTCAGTAGATGACAACTCTACCTCATGGACAACTTCACCTTGAAAGATGAAGTTGTCCATGAGCTCTTACGTGGGGCTTCTTGTTTCTTACGTGAGAGACATGACCTTGTGTCTCACTTTGGTTCTCTTCTTGAGGCTCCAGAGAGCACAGAACCACAGAAATAGCATTAGTCCACAGCCACACTGCTGTGGGCTATTGTGTTGTCACATCTCATGAGCCAAGTAAAGCTGGGCTTTGTCAGCATTTGGATAAGAAACCTTAAAGAAGTCTATAGCACCTGTACCTCTTGTCTATCAGACTGTTGCGGGCAGGAGCAATTCATTTCATATAGAAATTGAGCTGCGAATCGAGTAGTCGGGTAAGATTCAGCTTTCTGTGATCACTGAAAGCCCTTGCTGGAGGGAGCCCCCAAGATGTAAAGGAACCCCTGAGCTCTGTGGGGTCCCTCCACCCGGAGCGGTACCTCTCTCCTGCCTCCCCACACACACACACACCACTTGGGGTTCACCGCAACGGCCGCTATGGCGGTTTTAATTTGAAATCTGTTGGTTCTGCCCGCAATTTTCCTCTCGCTGGCCCCCAGGGCTGTGGCCTGGCTCCTGACGCTCCTGCCTAGGCCTGGGGCGGCACAGACCCTGTCAGTCCCCTTGGCGAGGAGTCCCCAGGTCTGGCCAGGCTTTGAGGAGCCCCCGGGTGAGCGGTGGGAGTTGGGGGCTGCGGGCCCCATATTGAGGGCCCCAGACTCTCCCCCCCGCCCGCCCGCTCTCTGCTTCCCCCTAGCGGCCGCGCCTGGCGCGGGGGGCAGTGCGGGGCAACGCCGCCGCGGGGCCGCGCCGGTCCTAGCGCCGTCCGCACGCCCGCTCCCGGGAACCGGCAAGGGGCTGGGACCTTCCCCACAACCCGAACCGCTTCTGGAGCTGCCCGGGAGGAAGCGGGGCGGGGGGGAAAGGGAGACAAGGCAGAGGGAGCGGGGGCCTCCCCGCAGCCCCCGTCCCACCCCCTTAAGTATTTTTTTTTAAGTTGTAAAACTTGTCTGAACTGCGCTGAATCGTCCGTGTGTTCCCCTTCTGGCCTTGCAGCCGCCTATTCCCTACAATCGGGGTTTTGAACTCTTTAAAATGGAAATATCCGAGGTTTAGGACTACGAAGCCTTTTTGGGGAAAGAGAAAGGCACCATGAAAAAGAGCTGGCCACGCAGAAGATCACAGGATCATTCAGGTTGGGAAAGACCCTTGGGATCATCGAGTCCAACCATCGACCCCGCTCTACAAAGTTCTCCCCTGCACCATGTCCCCCAAACCCACCTCTAAACGACTCTTCAACACCTTCAGGGATGGGGACTCAACCCCCTCCCTGGGCAGCCTCTTCCAGGGTCTGACCACTCTTATGGCCGCTCTAAACCTACCCTGTTGGAGCTTGAAGCCATTCCCTCTTGTTCTATGGCTAATGACCTGTGAGAAGAGACCAGCACCAGCCTCTCTACAGTGTCCTCTCAAGTAGTCGTAGAGAGTGATGAGGTCTCCCCTCCCTCAGCCTCCTCTTCCTCAAACTGCACAGTCCCAGCTCCTTCCATCGCTCTTCGTACGATTTGTTTCCCAAAGATGAAATGAGAAAATAAACCCCGATACGATCACACTCGTGCAGCCCTGGTGGCGGGCTCGGGTTTTTTTTTTGGGGGGGGGGGGGGGGGGGGGGGGAAGCGATTTCTTTCACCACCCGCACCGGCGGCGGTGCTGTGCGTGAAACCGGCCGCCATGCCTGGAGGGGAAGGGAGGGGGTCCTGTCGTGTCCGTGTCCGTGTCCCCCCCGCCCCGGGTAGGCGGGGGGCCGGGAGTGGGCCCGGTCCCGCCCCCGCACACAGCCCCGCACGTGAGGCGCCGGCCCCCCGCCCAGCTGAGCGCTCAGCTGACCCCGCCGCCCAGGGGCCGGGCCGCGCCGCCGCTCCTCACTGGCGCAGCGCGGGGACCGGGACCGGCCCTACCCGCCTCCTCCTCCTCCTCCTCCTCCGCGCCCAGCCCACCGCCGCCGCTGCGCCCTTCGCCGCCCGCACCGCCCCGCAGCCTGCCCCGATGCTCTGAGCCCGCGCGGCCCCAGACCCGGCCCCTTTCCCGGCCGCGTCCGCCATCTCCCCCCACCCCGTGGCGGCCGTTTGGGAGCCGCCCGCCTCGCAGCCCGGAGAAGCCAGCCCGCCGCCATGGAGAGCCCCGGCGGCGTCACCGACAAGAAGAGGTACCGCCGGCCCACACCGCGGCTTCCCGAGATCCCTCGGTACCGGGGCTCGGCCGGCAGCGCGATGCACGCTCGCCGCCCGGCTAAAGCCCAACGCCGGGGGGGGGGGGGGGGGGGCTGCTCCCTCCTTCCCCCACACCCGGGGGCTGCCGGCGCCGTCCCCCGGGCACCTTCCGCTTTGTTACCGCCGCCCCCTCCCCGTTCTCCGTCCCCCCCCTCCTCCCCGCGCTCCTCCTGCCCGCCGAGCGCTTCGCTCTTTCATTCCGCCTTCCCCCCGCTGTCCACGTCGCCATTTTGTCGGCGGGGGGGAGCGGGCCGGGGCCCCGACGCCGGGGGAGGAGGGGAGGAGAGGGGGGGAGTTCCGTGCGGTGCGACGCCTCTCCCGCGGCGGGAGCTGTCCCGCCGGCCCGGCCCGGCCCGCTGTGGTGCCGGGGTCGGCGTGAGAGGGGAGAACCTTGCGTGTTCCCCCCCGTGGGGCCTTGCGTGGGCCCCGCGCCCTCAGCGGCCTCGGCCTGCGCGCCGAGAGGGGGAGAAGCTGGGCCCGGCGGAGGGGCCGAGGGGTGGCGGCGGCGGCCGTGAGGGGAGCCGGCGGGGAGGGCGGGAAGGAAAGCCCCTGGCTTGGGCCGGAGTGCGACCCGCGGGGCCGCCTTCCCCACCCCCTCGGAAAAATGAGAGGGTCGGAATTGACTGCGCTTTATTCCCGGCGGCCAGTGAGCCTGGGCCATCTTCGGGTTTTGTGTGGAAAAGAGCCGGTTTGGAATCTGGAAATAAAAATATTACACCCCCCCCCACACCCCTCACACACCACCACCCCGAAACCGGCATGGGGGGGTGTAGGATGGCGGCTGGGCAATGTGAATTGAGGAGTATTCACCAAGGATTGCTAGCTCAAATTAGGAAGGGGGGGGGGGGGGGCAATAAAAGCCTTAAAAGCCTTTGTTACAGGGTGAAGTTTGGGAGTTTTAAGTATTTGGGTGACCAGATTTCTGCCCTGGTGCTCCCCTGCCTGCTTTGTGCAGGGATTAATTGCCGTAATCGCCATCTGCAGAAGACACGGGTTGTTTATGGTTAATATTCATACCTTTTTTTTTTAATTTTTTTTTTTTTCTGCTCGTCCAGCAGACGGTTATCTAAGTAGGTTAAACGCAATAAGTATTAAAGCGTCTAAGTCGTGTTGGGAAGGGCCCCTGGCTGGCTTTTAAAATGGATGGTGAGCTTTGTGCTGAGCTGGGAGGACAGGGAGCTGCTGGGCTTGGGAACTGGGAGAGCTTCACCCCCTGGACACTATCATCTCGGCCCGGAATTCTCAGTTGCTATGGGTGGTGGTGGGGAGAAGCAGATTTTAAGTCTGGTGAAACCCCTACAGTGAGGTACTTGGGGGTTAGCACCTTTGGTTTTTTGTTTTTGTGGGGTTTTTTTGTCTGGGAGAAAACACCGCAACAGAAATGATTATTCTAAGCTTTGCTCTGCTGCCCTAATTTGGTGGCAGGTCTAGAAAGGGGGTTTGAGACTTGAGTTGTTTTCTATTGCTGGTTTTTGTTTTGGTGTTTTGTGGTTTTTTGTGGTGTGAATTTTTTTTCTCTTTTTTTTTTTTTTTGTTTGTTTGAGCAGGGTAGTCGGGTACTTCTTCTTTTTGTAATATCCTGGATATAATCTGCTTTCTTCAGAATGTAAGAATTGGTATGCAAAGCTTATCCTTCCTTCCTAAAGGCAGGGCTTAAGAAAGAGAAATTGTTTTCTGTTTCCTGTAGACTGAATTCAAAGTTGGGAATGTTTTTTATAAAGCAGTAAGGGACATTTGGATTACTTCTGTTGTAGGGTCCGTTTTAACAGAAAACATAAACCCGTGTCTGTGGTATGCACATTTTGGGGGCTGTCAGTGTGCAGTTGAGCGAAGATGGCCAAGCAAAAAAGGAAGGATGTGAGGTCACCAGAGAACTGCTTGAGAAACGCTTGATATTTTCAATAACCTGCGTTGTTTTAGAAGGGTTTAGGTTTGACAGTGTCCGTGCCCAGAAGACCTTCAAGGGAGAAGGTCTTCTAGTTGTATTCTGCCACGATACAACGGAAGCTGACTGTATGTATAGCACACCTCAATTCGGCACGTGTTAAGATCCTTTTATTCCTTGTCCCTCCCTGTGCTTATATTTAGGTATGTTTAACTCTTGATAGTTAAAGTGAAGCTTGTTGTTCGCTTAATTATGTGCTGCGATATGCAGAAATTGTGGAGTTTGACCAAGCGTGTGTCTCAGTCTTACATAAGTGAAATTCGGTCCTAATAGGAAGTGTGGCTTCATTTACTGCTCTGTTGAATCCGTTCTTTGATGTAGGCCTAAACTTACAGGGGTCAGGATTCTGTAAGTAACAAAGTATTGGCAACATGATTAGCTATTGAGTTATTTGGGGTTTAGCTGTCGGTCAGTAATTGCGTGACTTTCCTGTGCTCCTGGGTTCCCTCCCAAGTTTATTTCAGGGCACGGAGTGGGTAAAATGACATTGTTGGGAGCTCGGCTTTTCAACTTCAATTTGATTCAAATTTAAGGCCTTTGTTGAGGCATATCCTTATTTTTCTTAATATTCTTTGAACAAACTGTACTGCGCGGATGGCTGATGCTGTGAAAAGTTTTTCCCCGGGTCTATGGTGTGACACTTCACTACTAGCAGAATAATTCTTGCACTATTTTAAGTAAATGAGCCATTTAGGGTTACTGGATACTTTGGTAGTGGCTTTCAGCTGGCTGATAAGCAAGAAAAATGAATCATGGATTGTTTTAAGTCCTCACTTGTAGTATAGACTATGTATTTCTTAATGGTATAAGTGCTAAATAAAAAGGAGAAGCAGAAGGGTTTAAAAAAAGTAATTTCTTGAGTGCTCAGAGTCTTAAGACGGTATCAAGCAGTGGAATTTAACATCCTGACTTGAGTGTCTTGCAGAAAAACTTCAGCTTTTTGGTTTCTCAGAGTTAGGACATGAAAATCAACATCTAGTGTCTAAGGGCATGATTTGAAAAGACTGAAAGTTTCGCTGCTGGATCCTTGCCACTGAGGTCCAGCTCCCAGCTGTGTTTGGGAACCCTGGGTCCTGTGCTGCTGGCTCTGAGGGGCAGTGGCTACTGCTGGTTTGTCTTAAACCTGGGGGAGGCCTTTAGGATCGTACTGGCCATTGCTTTTTATCTCTTAATTTCTCTCCACACTGGTGAAACTGAGCCACCATTGCTAGAGTCAAAATTGAATACAAACCCCTTTTGTGTATACTCTAACTGTACCTCCCTCCACATTGTAAGAAGAGGAAAAATCTTTCAGTAAATCTCCTGTAAACTCTCCCCATCGGTACGGGGAGGGCAGGGTGGTTTTTCCAGCCTAGGGAACACTGTTTTTACTGCTTTCTGAATTTTTCTGGATTGTGTGCCTTGCCACATGGCTTGGTGGTAGCACCCGTATTGTCACTTCTTTGCCATTTCCTCAATCACTTTTGAATTCCTTCAATAAAAGTAATGAGAAATTACTTACTTCTGCCTGCTAGAAATGACAGGCAACAGCGTAGAGCTACCACCCTTCCTCCTTGTTATCAGGGCACTGAAAATCAAGGCAGAATAGCTGAGGAGGATTTGCCTAACACAGATCTTTTCCATGACTTTGCACTGTTGATGCGTTGATTTCCTTTTGTCAGTGAAGGTCTGTCAGTGTGTTGATGAAAGCAGCGGGAGGGTTTTCTGGTTTTTGTTTACAGTCGTGCTTGCTTTGCCCTTTTAAAACATAGTGTCTTTGGTTCCTGGTCAGGGTCTCTTTCTTAGCATGCCTGAAATACCACCAACTGGCCTACACTTCCCAGAGAGGTCTGGGGTAGATGGGATCAGATGGTCCAGGTTGTCGGGTGACCTGTAACAGGGTGATGGGATGGCAAGAGGTTTTTATTTCAAGTACTTTCAAGCTTTCTTTTTTTTTATCGGCTCTGCCTTCTGTAGAAATGCTCTTCCTCTCTAGCGTCTCTGAAGGCACATCCTGGACCTTTTTTTGGGAGGGAGAGGAACAAATGTGCTGCTATCAGCCGCTCGAGTCTGGCAGTTAAATCAACTATTGGTTTAAAGTTGGAAGCGTGAAGTGGATAATCCATTTTAGTCCCTTATTTCATTGCCATCCCTGTTTTCTGCTCAGTTTCCCTCTTCTCAGAAATGTCCATCGAGGGCTTATTTAGGTTAGGCAAAGACCACACTAAAGTATGTCCTCTGTCCCCCTCTAGAAGCTGAGAAGCACAGTTTCTGCTGCCAGCAGAGGAGAAGCTGGAGAAGACCATCCTTCTCTCATGTCTGAGACTTCAGTCAGCGCTGTAACATTCACTCGTGGTTGCTTACTTCCTCCTCCACGTCTTAGAACAGCAGTGTAGACCTTTGTTCCTCTCTCTCCTTGAACTGCAATGTGTGGTGCTTATAAGGCTGTTTCCAGGACTCTGATTGCTGATGTGAAGTGGTGGTGGTGGTGGGGGGGCAAAAATAAAGGTCAATAAATATTAATAACACTAGCAAATGTCAGCAGTGCTGTAGTGTAAGCCCAAACCCTTCTGAGGTCCTGAAGAGTGTGTGTGTGTTCACTTTGGTGTGTTTCTGACCCAAAAGGCTTTAGGACTTTTGCCTGTGTAACACAATGGATTAAATTCTTGGATGTGTTCACATTGCTCAGTAGTAATATTGCACCAATTTATGTTAAAAGGCTGGATTTCAAGTTGTCTTGTGTGAGAGCCTTGGTATTAAAGGGGATATCGACGGACACAAACTACTGATTTTTGAGGTTTGTTTTTTTGTACTGCAGAAAAGAATCTGGCAGTATTATCTCCATTTATTCTTGAAGAGCTTGGTGTTATGATATGCCAACAAAATAATTCCTACATGATCGTGGAGGGTGCATTGTTAAGGAAACCCCAGGGGAAGCTTGGTGGTGGTACACAAGAGCATCTAGACTTTCCTGATGATACTGCTCTTTCAAGGAGATGCAAATATTGATTACAATATGCGTTTCTTAAAAAAACAAACAGCTTCAAAACAAAAACAAATCTCACAAGAAGCTCAGCAAGAAGGTGTAGTAACCTGTTCCTAGCTCGCTGGTGTCCAAAAGGGAGGAATGTTCCAGATTACAAGTCATCAGCCCAAATGCTCCTTTTATCTTCACGTACACAGTTATATAGGCAGGTGTTTACATGCCTCAAAAAAACCACTTTGGTAATGCATGAAAAGAACTTGGACCTTAATCATCTTTTCATGTTATAACAGCCCTTTCTCTTTTGAAAAATTTGAGAAAGTTTGAGCATTTTGAGCCTTTCTTGGCAAACCTCCTCTTGTGTTAGAGCAGGCAGAAGAGTGTGCAGGAGAATCTGAGTTTTCCACCGAGTGCTGATCTGAAATGGTAGATGCTTGGGGTGTCTGTGGCATTAGGAACTACAAAAATGTCCCAGGAGAGAAAGTGAGCCTTTTTACTTTAACTCCATGACTGAAAATGCAGGAAAGAGACACGTTTCCAAATCACCATTGGATAGGAAGGCTATTAAAGTGTTCTTCTACTGAGATTTCTGCTATTTAGCTTAGACTAAAAGTCTCTTTGCAAATTAAATTCTGGAATTATTAGAAGCACCGAGGTGAAACGTAGTGAATACACGCCAGCATATGTCTATTTGTTTAAATACAGTTTGTGTCAGGGTTCTTTGATGTGGAGCCACAGCCTCAGTGGATGTAAATTAGCACAGGTTCATTGAAGCTTTGCCTGTTCATACCAGCCTTGGGGTTTGGTCTGAGATCTCAGAGTTAAGTGCATTGATAAAGAGGAGTTTCATCCTAAGCATAATCTGTCACTTCTTTCTGTCAAAGTCTGACAATACTGGGGCTCGTGCAAAAATCTAGCCTTTTAAAATGTTGAGGTATTTTAGTACTAAGACATTTGACATTCCATTAGTAGTTTCTTGAAGATACCCAATCCCTAAAATACACTTTGTGTGTGTTGGGAGAGACACTGTGCAGCTTCTGTTTGATTTGGTGTGGTGTCAGTGAATGCTTCTTAAGCATTTTGAGGAAAAAAAAATATGTTACAACGTATCTTACAACTTGCTTCATTTAACTGGAGCCTGAACTTCAAGTGAAGGAGGATTGGGAAACTGAATCAGCAGCACTGAACTGTGCTATTGTATGTACATTTACCAGGTTACTTATTAAATTACCTTTTTGGCTCGATTTGTAATAATCCTGGAAGTGTTTCCTGAAAAAGACGACCCATTGAATTTATCAGAACGACTCGTTTCACTGTCAATCCTAAACTAAAACCAGATCGGTGTTGCTTTATGAAAATTCTTGCATTTCAAGAAGCAGAAGAATTTGAGGCCAGGACTCCTGTGTTTTGTGAAACTCTTTCATGCTGTTCACGAGTGAGAATAAGCAGTAGATTGTTACGCCACAAAGAGAGCTGCCTCCTTCCGTTCCCCCCCTGCTCCCCCCCGTGTGAAGAGATGGGAATATGCTTCAAAGAAGAAAAACTTGAAGTGATCCACATCAAATGTACAAGCTGCGGCCTCTGCTAGCCAGAATAAAATATCAACTTATATCTCCTACTTCTGGTTTGTTGGTTTGAGGTTTGATTTATTTTTTTTTTTTAATTTTTAATTTTTTTTTTTTAGTCCTTAAAACCTTTGATCATGGAATACCTTGCTAACTGAAAGCAGTTGAGGAAGAGGAGATGAAGGGATGGAAGATGGAAGCAGTGAGGGGAAGAGGTCCAGCCTCCAGTCTGCAAAACCTGAACACAATGACATAAAAGATACATGTTAAAGCCATGATATAAACTAAAACGACTTACTTTATCGACAACCTGCATCTGTCTGAAGATAGACCAGTTTGTACCAGAAAGGCTGTTAACCCAGAGCCTGACAGATATCTTGGCCATATGTTTTGCATCTTTTTCTGTGAGCCTGGCAGAAGCAAAAGCCAAAAGGCTGAAGGAAGGGGAGCACGTAGTGGCTAGTTCTGTCAAGCCCGTATCCAGATAGCTCTTTTGAATTGCTGTGGCTTTTCTGTAATAATAAACACAATTTAATTACCATGTATCTTTCATCCTGAAGGGCAGAGCACAGCTAATTAAAAAAAAAAAACAAAACCCACCTATATTCTAGGAAAAAGCCACATAACCTACTTTAAAAAAATAAATAATCAGAATTTTTGGTACCACCACTGGATGCCATATGGTTATTTTAAAACAGTAACTCACTAGAGGAAGCGGGTTACATTGTGCAGTAGGACATGGAAGTATCAATCCACTTCTGAATTAGAAATATTATTACTTCTTACTCACACTTTCTAAGCAGGGCTGATAGTTGGGGTTTCGGGTCAGCTCAAGGCTAAATCCAGGTGATGGTTAATCCCAGCAGCGTGGTCCAGGAGTTTCAGGCTCTGCTGCTGGTTCTTTACCAGGTTGTCTAAGGGCTGTCTATCCAGGTTTCGTGGTCTCCATAGTAAGGATTTTGTAAGTTAAGGTGGGGCTCAGTGGAGGCTCTTCTCGCTGCCTCTCCCCACTATGGTTTTGCAAATGGCAGTGGGTTTTGGTGTTCCCTGGGGAAGTTTGTGCTGTTGTAGCTAATTCAGCCTGATCTGCCTGGTTGTTCTCTTAATTCATTAGTGTTTTGGGTTTTTTTTTTTTCAGTTAGGGTGTGGGGTTTTTTTGTAGTAGTCAGGTTATGGTAAATGCCTGTAACTACCCTCATGTAAAGAAAATAAAGTGCTTTTTCAGAAGGTAATGTACAAAGCAATGAATTTTAAGAGCTCACATACAGAGGTGTTGTCTCTGCTTGGATATTATGCAGTTAAATCTGTTAAATCTTTCTTAATGTCTGTAAGGAATTTCTGATTTCTTTTCCTGAGTTGGATTACTGGGCTGTAATGTTCATTAATTCATAATGAGCAAGACTTTCTTCTCGAAAATCACATGCTTGTGATTATATGTGAGATTCGGGGGTGGGTTGTTTGTTGTGTTTGTTTGGGGTTTTTTTGTTTAGCGTTTTCCTCCCAAGAACTCTCTACGCAGGCTATAGAATAATGAGAATTAGTAAATAAAATTGGCTGTAATGGTTTTCAATGCTTAAAAAGAATGTGATATGAGAGCAAGAAGAGGCAAAGCTGTAACCTGGAGTTCATCGTGAACCTGTTGCTGAGAGATTGATTGATGAGGTCCCATCTGGAGCACTGGGACCAGTTCTGGGCTCCCCAGTTCCAGAAGGACAGGGAACTGCTGGAGAGGGGACAGAGAGGCTACAGAGATGATGAGGGGCCTGGAGCATCTCCCTTACGAGGAGAGGCTGAGGGACTTGGGGCTTTTAGTCTGGAGAAGAGAAGGCTGAGGGGGGGGATCTGATCAATGCTTAGAAATACTTCAAGGGAGGGTGTCAGGAGGATGGGTCTGGTCTTTTCTCAGTGGTGCCCAGGGACAGGACAAGAGGAAATGGGCACAAACTTGAGTATAAGAAGTTACACCTAAACATGAGGAGGACTTTCTTTGCTGTGAGGGTGGCAGAGCCCTGGCAGAGGCT
>BJBW01015539.1:0-50090 GCA_004320125.1 Scolopax mira
AGCATACTTACTATTGTATCCATGTGGACAAACTGGTGTCCCTTTTCTTTCAATGGTTTCAAAACCAATCTACCAACAGCAAAAGCAGGTGTATTCAAATTTTTATATATTTCTACCGAATCATCTTTGAAGAAGCACGTGTGACTGCTTTCAGTGTTAATGCATTCTACAAAAAACAGCCCAGAAGAGGAACATTAATGCCAACACATAATGAGTCTTGCTACTTGCTCAATGACTACTTATACAATCCTATGCAGACATCCTGTTTCAGTCAGGACATTTTTTGTGCCTCCCTAAGAATTTTCTCCAGAAGAACAATGAATATTTCAACAACTCACCTTTATATGCCCAAAGTGGCATGGATGTTTTTTTTTTTTAATCAGTCTTACTTACTACATAATTCAGAAAGGCCCTTGGTCTCACCTACAAGTATTTCCTCATTTGTCAGTGGGTCCAGGACAACTGTTAGCTTGGAAGTATCAACTATGGAGTGATCCAAATTTGCAGGCACCTCACTTCCTAAGGAGACAAAAAAAACCCAAAACAAAACCAGAAAAATAATCACTCTACCCTTTAAAAACTTAATTATTTAACCACAACTTTTCCACAATTTTAGATTCACACATAAGTTCTTAGATTTGTGTTTTTAAGTGACAAAACAGTCTGAATACGCTTTCTTCAAAGAGAGCCATCCATAACAACTCCTTGAAAATGCAATTTTCATTGGAATTATTTCTGTGTGTAATAGATAAAGGGCCTATAAATCCTGAAGAAATTTTCCAGGGTAATGCCAACTATTTATCCTATGCTGTTAGTGACAGTATTTACTCAAAAGCATCTGCATTTTAAGAGAAGTGCTTTTCTAGCAGCAGATGCTGAGAGGACATAAAATACACGATGAAGGATGAAGAGCAAGTTTCTTCCTTTTACATGCTGTTGATGGGCATCAGGAGACTTCAGATATAAAGTGTTCAAAAGAATAAGGACGTGTTCAATTTTCCTTTTCTCAAGAAATATACACTGAGATTCTTGTAACGGTTAAGTTGTAAATCAGAGAAGTATTTCTATAATAAAAATGATTTTTCCAGAGAAGGTAATAGCCTAAGAGTTGATGACAACCTTACACTTTTCAAATAAAAAAAGAGACGCCAGAGAACCTTCCTGACAGAATAAATATCCCAGAGCTCTCTTGCAGAACTCTCTTAAGGAGGCAATTTTAGCTCCACGGCGCACAGGAAATGTCTTTAAATGCAGTGAGAACAAGGATGTTAAAGGCAAGTTATAGCACTTTATAGGCACTCACAGCTGCTTAAATACTCTTACGCCAAGACAGTCAGGGGTAGGAAGAAAGTTACTGTGTTTGAAACAGCTTCATTCCAACATAATCATCTCACTACAAAAAGCAGAAGCTCCAGGTGTAACTCTAGAGCTATAACCACAGAATTTTTATCGTTATCAATAAAATTTAGGCATTTGTCCTAGAAATTCTACTCAGATGATGGTCCTTATATACATCACTTAAAATTCAAGGATGCTAGTGAAAGAGTCATCTCTCAGGATGCACGTCTGTTAACAAGGAAACCCATCACTTCTGGAAGACAGCTAATTCACCTAAAGCAACCAATATTTTTTTTTAAAAGATACAATATGAACAGTTTCTACCAGCTCAGGTTTCCATGGGCTGCAAATGACTTCTATTAAAACATATACCATATATAGATCAAAGGTTGATCTACACCAGGATCCTGTCTCCTATCAATGGCCAAAAGCAAGTACCCCTTCCATCCCTGTGGTGGTTTGGGCTGGACTGGCCACTGAGATGAATGATAGATGCTCTCCTCCACCTCTCTATATAGTAAAAATGCTATAAGAGAGTAATGGCACTTCCATGGAATGCTTTCCACCTCTAACACGTCGCTGACACACTTTACTTAGAGCTACTGACAGGTAAGTCTTCTGTGAATTTATCTAGTTCTCACCTTGAATCTACATAAATATTTTTATCCACAGTATTCTGGAGCACGCAGTGGGAAAAGACCCCTAATTTTCTTTGAAAAACCTCTCTTTCACTACATCCCTTCCCCACCTTCTAGTTCTTGTGTTTTAAAAAAAACAACCAAACAAAAAACCCCAATGAAACAAAGCAGAATTTATGTCTATTCTCCTCCTCCATGTCACTTGTGGGGTTTTTTTTTTTGAGCCTTCACCATGCAGTTGCTTCTCATGCAGGAGTCCTTCCGTGTTTCTGCCAAGCTTTCTCTGAACCTTTGGTAGTCCTACTACTTTCTTTTTGAGGTAAGGAATGAAATTTACATGCACCACTCAAATTTGTACCAACATTCCTTATTTCTCTAATGATTACTGCAGCCCTGATTTGGTTTAGACCTGTTAATTTTTTGTATTTAACCTGCAATAGCTTAAAAACTCTACTGACACCATATGCCGCCTCTTCAGATGTGGTATTACAGGTATAAAAACCACAAGTTTTTATACCCTAACCATGCAGTATGAAACTAAACACATTAGCATCATTAATCATCAAACTGAACAAGGACAGAAATACAGCTTTTTTTTTTTCAACACCTGCTTTAAAGGCACCACAGCACTTCTGGATACATCCTGTATGTTTTCCTTTCTAATGCTGAGAAGTTAAAAGTTTTTATGAGGAGATCACACACAAAAACATACATACACAAAAACAGGTTTTTCCTCATCAGATCACACTAACACATTTCATCATAAAATTATTTTTACCCAGAGAATCAAGTTTTTACAGAAGAAAAATCTTAAGAGCAATGGAATATTTGATTACAGATTATTTTTTTTTTAAAGTATCACAAGGAATTAAGTCTGTGTTCATACTTGTTTCAAATCTTTTCTGCCGACGACCATCCCTCCTCTGTTTAACCATCCTGTGGGGTTCTGTTTCTGGACAGGCTACTCCACTAATCACAAGCTCTCCTGAAACAAAAGAAAGTTAAACAAAGTTCATGAAATCATAATAATTTTACTAGACTAGAAACTTGCACAACCAACAAGTATTTCATTTGAGAATATATTTTCTTAATGCTGAACTTTTCAGGTAGATTTAGAAAGCCAGAAAAAAGCAAAAAGCTTTTCAACATCAAATATTTTGGAGTGCAATGCAACTTGAGACTTTTCAAAAAGGTTTTTTTTCATATTGCAGTCAAACAACATTTCAGAAAGCCATGACATAAGAGTCAATTTTTAAGACAAAATATCAATTTAAGGGACACAAAGAAATACTATTTTCAAGCAGATTAATGAATTAGGAAAGGATCAAATTAGGCTGAATTGTCAGAAGAAATCCCCGAGAACAAGAAATATCCTATCACTTAGGGAATTTAACACTGAGACTGGATAAAATATTATAGAACCTGCTCCTGAGAAAAACCCCCACACAAAGAAATTCTGCAATGAATGATTCAGTAGATTGTCTCTTTTTCCAGAATCACACAGAATCTTTGACGTAATAAACATGCTTGTACAGAGAAACCATTTTATTCTTCACTAAACATTTAAGGTGAGAGTACTTAAGATGCTCTGCTGATATCTTTTCATGTAGTCTTTTTCTCTCCTGATACTCCTGTGTCAGCTGGAAATAGTGACTGAACAGTTGGAGACCACAAATAACATTTTAAGGTTTTGGTTATTTTAAATTACCCAACAGCGAGTGTCTCAAAGCTTTCACGGCACACAGATCAACCCACTGATTTCTTTTTACTGCCCTATCTGGAGAAAGCAAATAGATATTTTGGAATTGATACCTGAAGGCTTCATTGTATAGTTTACACGCTCTCCTCGCCAATATTCCAGAGGTCTTAGTCGTATCCTTTTCGTCCGACGAACATTAGGTGTGTTGGAAGGCATTACTAATTTAAAAGATGAAATCATTCACTTTAAGTATGAAAGGAAAATTCAGAAGTGGAAAACATTAAATAATAAACATTAAAACATAAAAATAAAATAAATTAAACATTAAAACATTAAACAAATAAAGGTTATTTGCACCCTTTTTTACACCCTGTGTAAAACTAATTCAAACCTCTTGCTGTTCTCACTGAACTGTAAGTAGGGTCTTAACTGAATGAAAAACAGAAGCATGACAGGTAAAAGATAGTTGTTAAGTATAATAATAAAAAAGAAACACTGTAAGCTTTTAAAAGTAACTTAAAAATTAGAGCAGGGTCATAGCGGTGTGAAGAACAAACAAGCCTTATCTGTAAATACTTATTAACATATGAACCCATTTCCAGGTGCTTTCTGGATCTTCTTCAGCAAAGTCTACATCAAGCTGGAAACATATTTGTGTTTATGACTTATAGTAAGATATTTTAAGGTGATCTTACCTATTTTATGCCTTGCTACGTTGTCTAACAGTTCTTTTACTTGACAATTCAAGTCTTCAGAATTATCTGAAAAATACATTCAAAAAAACCAGCACTATAGACATTTACTCTTCCTGACTTTTATTCAACATGCCCACTAGAAGCAACCAAAGGAAATACAAGCAGAAATCCCAACGTTAGTGTTCCCATTAACCTTTCTTTCATTAAACATATATGAAACCAATGCAGATAAACAACACATGTAATCAGTTTTTAAGCTTGTAAATTACATGAGAACTATACATTCAAGTAAATATTCCTGGATCCATCCCTCTGAGAAAACAAACACTGGCAGATTGTAACTACACATATAATTTTATCAAAGTGCAAGGTCATTCAGCTTTATGCCATGCAAGCCTAACTTTAAAACAAAATTCCTAACCAGAACACACACAAAAGTAGGTCTCTAAGGGAAAAATTGCATGAATAAATGACATTGAATTACAGTTTATAAGAAAATGCAAGAATTTACATATTTACAAATTTACAATTTACATAAAATGCAAGAAAAAAACCAAAACAAACAACTTTAAACATTACCTGAAGATGTATTATCCTGTTCACAGAACTTACTTCTCAAAGCGCGTTTATCATAATGTTCTAGAACAGGCCCACTTCAAAGGAAAAAAAAAAAAATACACCTGCTTGAATATGCTGAATGTCAAGGGAAGATTACAGCACTGCCAAGAATAGCAAATTTAAGGTTTTCTTAGATCACACTGGTTTTTTTTTATCTTGTAAACATCTGTCTGTATGGATTACACACTGGTGTCTAAGCTTAATTAGAATGCTAGTTAGGAATCACAGGTCTGAAATTCATCAACTGCTCCACTACTTGGCCATCAGGCAAACAAACTGGTGCTCACACCTTCTCTCTGAACAGGTTTACTAAACAGCTTGTGACTTCTTCCTCCCCTCCAGAAGGAACAGCCCTTCTACTGTGGCGTTACCTTTCAAACTATTTTCCCCAGACCATGATGACAGAAGTGATTTAAAGAAACGTTTTGGATACTGTAAGGAAAGGAGAGTAAAATAGTTTGGAATCGTAATTTGTACTAGGCATTCTGTTGTGAGATCTCCCTCATAAAAAGACAATAATTAACATACACACAACCAAATCACCTATGGCCTCCCCATTACCCCTAAACTTTCCTCCTTTCCCCATCTGTGCCAGTGAAGCTCAGCTGGGAGCCACCTAAACTCCAAAAGGTGCATTTCAATGCTAGGTTAGCAAACCCACACTACAGATTTGTCCACTGTTAATTAAAATATAAAATTTTCAGTAGAATTACAGCATAAGAATTTAATAAGTTCACAGACTGCCACTCTTGTTTGCTTTATGAAGCTCTCAACTTACATGTGCAAACACGAGTTTGGATTGTAGATACAGTTCTACGCACTACTTATCAGCAACTTTATTAATACTGTTGTTCTTGGTTCTAGGAGCACTGATATTTCTTTCAAAAATGACAAACTAATGTGGAATCAAGCCTCAGAGGGAAAAAAAAAATCCCCAAAGGCAAGAAATTTACTATGACCCTTCTTTGTGACAGGAACAAGCATTTTAAGAATTGATGAAGTGTACTAGCAGAGTATTTAAACACCTCAGGCATGACCCACAATCCCTTTCTGGGGAACCCCTAGGTTCTTCTCCAGCAGAACACAGAAGGCAGAAGAAGTTCCAAACAGCTGTTCTGTCTCTGTGGGGCAGAAGGGGGATTAAATACAAGTTTTACAGACAACTCGAGAAATTACCTTTCATGACTCAGAGCCTTCTCGGCTGCAAAGCAATCTCTAGAAGAGAAAAAAAATTATTCTTACTACGTTTACTGCTGAATTAATTTTACTTACTGAAAGGAACCTGTAGGTCAGTAATTTTATGTACTAAACAGAACCTTAAAAATGTCTTTTTTAAAAAAATAATTGAAAAGCGATGCAAAGAACGGTGAGTAAAAACTGAATTAAACTGGTTAAGGAAACTTCTTCTTTCAATTACAAATCATTATTAAAGTTACTTCCACAAAAATAAATAGAGCTGAAGAATTAAACACTGCATTTTCTCAATCTATAAGCAAAGTAACGAACCTGCTGATGAAGTTAATCTATAGGTAGTGGGGCTGTACGTGCGTGTGTATATTTCCTATGTTTTTAAACTGCATCTGCTACTCAAAACAACACTTTAAAAATTCCAGGGCAGTCTCCAGAGCAGAGACTAGATTTTGGCACCCACCTTTGAGAACAGGATGGTGATTACACCACTTGCTTTCTCTATTAGCTATTCAAGCACACCAATTGTCACATAGCTCAACTGGGCCATTACTGTTTAAAAGTTGGTTAACAAGACATGTTTAATTATCTACTAGCTTGGTAGATACTTGTAAGGAATTACTTAAAAAGCTTACTGTGGTCCACGGGGCTTGTTATGTTTTCTTATATTGTTTTTTATTTTCACATCTGATAACTTCTGGTTTTTCCTTGTTGCCATGTCCTGTACAGAAGAGCTGTCAGAATCCGCTTGAGACTCACTGTCCTCAGGGTTTGAGCAAACACCTTTCCTGGCTGTTCTGTGACAAATCTTTTTGGGTATCTTCCCTGTAGATTTAGTTGACAAACGTTTCTTTTCAGACTTTTTCTTGTTGTCTGTGAGATGCTGTAGCACTTTTACAGGAGTTTTGTTATTTGCACCACCAGGTGACTCCAACGTGTGCAATTTTACGGGCTCTTTTTCAAGCTCTACTTCAGCAGGTCCACTCTCTGAACTCTCCTCCTCTCTTTGTAACTCAGGCTTTTTATTACTACTTTTCTTGACTGATTTTTTAAGCTTCTTCCTCGGACTTTCTGCCAGTCTCTTTGCTGCTGTCTGTTTTGGAAGTTTCTGCTTAGCTGTTTGTTTTTTGTCAACTAAATGCCGAGAAGATTTTGAGTCCAACTGCAGATACTTGGAAGATCTGAGATTCTTTTCTGGAGACAGGGCTGGCTCTTGCTGATGCTCAACTGAGGGCACAGGTGAATCCTCACTTCCCATGGCCTTTGTTTTACACTCCTCTGCATCAGATGCTTTAGTTTCCAAGGCAGATGGTGGCAGCAGCATCAGTTCTTCACCCTCTGGTTTCCAAGACGTGTCCTTTTTCTGGTTTGGAAAGCCTTGCCTAAGTGCATCCTTTTTAGTCTTTCCTATCAGCACACAGAACATTAGGACATTAACATCTTTTTCCATTAAATCTGAACATAGATATTGACATCTGAACACATAAAAATAAACAATGAATCGGGGGGGGGGGGGGGGGAAGAAAAGTTAATGGTTAAAGTGGTTAAAAGAAGGCCTTCGCTGAACTATAGTGCATGAAAAATTCAAACCAGGATTTTTGGTGTACTTCCACTATTTCCTAGCAGATAAAACAGGCAAAAATGTTGCATTGAATCTACTTTCCAGTTTCCAGTGCTTCCTGGTACAAAAACTTTCTCAAATAATTCCTAAAAGCTGATCCCTTCCAGTTCAAAGCATGTATCTTAACCTCCTTCCTACAGAGAGACAAGCAAAGCTGGTGGGTACCCACCACCTTTCTCTGCTCCTAAGAAGTAGAAGTATTGTCTTCAACACTGCTGACTTAGTTTGTCATGTCCTAAGAGGAAGGGCTGGGAAAACTAGGGGGAAGAGGGGGAAGAGTGAAGACACCCTGCCTCATGGCCTTATGCACACCCAAACCTAGCTGTGCAACTGAAACATCAAGTAGGACATTAGGAATCCATGAATGTCTCTTATCTACTTCATCTTTATTTCCCAAGAAACCAGCCCAAACTATCCAGTAATAGCACCTGGAAGAAGGCTGAAGACACATTAAATAACTTACCTGCATGAGCACTGTTTTGCCTTTGAGATTTAAGGACCTTTCCTTTACTGTCAGAGGCTGGATCCGATTCTGATGTTCCTTTGGAGTCACATCTCCTGACACCCAGACCATCCACCTTCTCTTTAGTTCCTGCTTCAACCTGTGCTTTTCTGTTCTTGCCTTTCTTACTCTCTGTCTTCTCCTTTTCAGAGGGCTGAGATTTAGCAACCGGAACTGCAGAGACATCTTTTTTTGATTTTTTCTTCTTACACGGTATTGAAAACCAAGAAACATCATCCGATTCATCGATTAAAAATTCAAATTCATTTTCTATTTCTATATCTTGATCTTTAACAGGAGGAGGTGATGGAGGTGATACCGAGACTGAATACCTGAAGAAAGGAGGGACAAAGCGTTCACAGCGTTTGGTGGAAAAAAAATGTACTTTCAATTTTTAGTGGTGACTGTAGAACACCTAAACATGCTAAAGGACATTCCTCAGAAGAACTCTGATTAAATTCATCATTTTTAGCTTCCAAAAAGAGCTGAAGGCCTGCTTCTCCTTGCTTTGGCCTCATAGTCACACCTCATTATTTCTCTGATGCTGAATAGTCACCTTCCTATCTAACCAGCCAACTCTGATAAAGCCTGCTCAATCACTGCTAACTTCAGGATCGGGTAAGGTTTTCCCAAATTCTCCAGCCTACTTATCAAACCATCTCATTGCTCAATCTGAAACACTATTCAACAGCTACACCCTATTTTACAGCCAAAAGCAAGAGCGCTGGTAAATCCCAACAGCACAAAACCTTCAAACAACTATTTGAGTCCTTTCTCAAGTGGCATTTTTCAGCAACGTTGGATTCTACCAAAATATTCTCCCAGAGCTCCCCAGGAACATAAAGGGATGTTGCTCCAGTACTTGGGACTGGGTTATTTCACCAGAAAAATTATGTTCCATATTAAGCTTCAAACCAAACCTTTTTCCAAGCGTTCCTGTTGCTACAGCTGCTAAGACAATCGAAGAGAAAACCTTCTTTTTCTGTACAGAAGATGGAGCAACATGTTCTATTCCTTGCTCGAGAACAACCTGCTCGTCTCTCCCAGTCTGAGGTCCTTCCAAATTTTCAGCTTTCACAGGGCTCTTCGCTGCAGCAGGATTATTTTGTTCATCCAAGGGTAACCTGCGTATGAGAAACAACATTCAAATAAGATGCTGTAAATCCTGAGTGCACACTGAAGTCTCATGCTCTCATTTTCTCCCAATCAGTGTCTTACTTCTTATAAATGAGCTTTAATTTGGTAATTTGCTGAAACACAGGTTAGTGATACTACTTCCCAGCACAGTAGCAAGTATCCAAATCAATGAGGTGACTCCTGCTCAAAATGAGGGCTGCTCAGCAAGACAAATTCCTCATTTTAGGAGAATGTGCTTCAGAAGTTGTCAGGTAGCCCACTCTTCCCAATCCCATTCCACCAATGGGAGTCAATGGGATCAGTGTCAGTCCTTCTCTATGGTCTCCCCTGGAGATTCAGTCCTCCAGGAAAGCAGAACGGTGGCCCAGTTGCCACCATTGCAGCTGGGCTTCAAATTTTCCAAAGAGGAGACAACTGAAGTTGTTCTACTTTGTATAGAACACTTGCATATTCAGAGCTCATCTCTGCTTTAATATTTTTTTTTTTAACTTCTAAGGTCAACACTGTCAAGAGGATTCACTTAAAAACCAAATAATCTAGACCATCTGAGAAGGAGTTAAAGTCAGGCTTCCTGCACTCGTGGGAATTAACTCTTATATTTCAAAAAATCAATTCTGCCCTTTCTAAACCCAGACACGGAAATTTCCTAAAAAGCTTGGAATTACTTCTAATGAGTCCACAAGCCAACCTCAGAAATGATTGAAACCACCCCATTCTAAGGGCAGGTGGGACACCACACCACCAACACTCTACTTACTTCTGTACTGGAGGACTTTTTGCTTCCTCCAAAAGAAGAGGTGATCCAAGAGACTCGTGATCATCCTCAGCGTCCAAAGACACGGCAAGACTTTTGCATAGTGCTTCAACATCTGTTACTATATTATTTGCTTCTCTTTTAGATACAGGAGACTGTGGTTTATTAGAATCAGCTACTTCATCGTGTATCGCAGGCTTCAGGGGTAATTCATATGATGATCCTGCCATAAAAATAGGTTTAATTACACTCCTCAAAACTTTACAAAATCCCAAGAAACACTTACCCAAAAAACCTTGAATTCAATAATGCTACCAACCTCTGCTGCTGGCTGGTTTTAGTGGTGATGCAGGTAAGGACTCTGCAGCATTACAGGCTCTTTTCACAGAGTTAGTTAACCCTGCCTCTGGCTGTCACAGTCAGTAACAAATAATGAGAAAAAGTAAAAATATTTAATAAAGCAACAGTGTTTTGACAGGAATGTAAATTTCTACAGAGCAGATATAATTTTCTTCCCTCAATTCTTACTCATTTGAAGCACAGTTCTCTCCTAACTAAACACTTCCATTTTCTCTCACATAAGACTTTCTAAAACTAACTGTAAATTTCAGGCAACAGGTAAAACAATGTGTACAGGACAAATCAATTTGCAGCTTTGGACAGACATCCTGCTAATCCACAGGAAATCTGACTCTTTACATTAGAATGAATTAACTTAAAGAATTTAATTCATCTTTGTTAAGCCAGGCTGAGAATTTGCAAGAATTACTTTGAGATTATACAGTATTCTAACATAAGACTAAGATAAACAAAGACCATTTTAAAGGATGCCTGTTCTCAACACTACCATTAATAGAATATCCTATTCTTACAAAACCCCTACTAGAATCAAAATAGTAGAATTAAATATACAAACTAGATTATTGGCATCGTTCTCTCAGACAGCACAAGTTTGTTTTCATTCTTCAACAAAGTTACAGACAAACAAATTTATTGTCCAGATAACTGTTTTATCAGGAGTTGACAAGCTGCTTTCATACAAGAATCATCTTTAGATTTTATTATCCATTAGAGAGCTGCTAAGAACTGTATCCATATATCTGGCAAAGTGACTGAAACCAACACCAGTGGCGTCCAAGACAGCATGCTTCAACCTGAGACCATGAGAAATTTAACTGTCCTGGATAAAAAGCTGAAAAAGCCTTCATTAGCAAAAAAAAAAAAACCCAAACAACAAACCACCTAACTTACCCTTTGGTTCTGTACTGAAATCCTCCTTTTTCTGACAACAGGAGTTGAGCAATAAAGACTCGTACTTGGAGAATTTACTGTAAGATCACTGCCACAACCTATAAAGAAGGAAAAAAGCCCTATTAATAAAGGATTCTTGGAATTGTCCAAATTTCATTTCTTTTAACAAGTTGCTAAGGCTCGTTAAGGTCACCAAAATCTCAGTAAGAAAGAAACCAGCTACTTAGGAAAAAAATTACAAGAGAGTTAAAACATAATTTTAAGCAGCTTAGAAGGGGCTTCTTTTAAAGACCGTGAGAAAGACTTTATTTTTATCCATTTTATTTTTCATTTCTGTTTATTTACCATTAAATACAATACAAGGAAGACACATGGTTTTTTTTTCCTTTAACCAGCAAATTAAATAAAACACCAAAGAAAAGCTTACTTTGGAAGCAATTCTCTATGAGTTCCAGCATATTTTGACCTGGTCGTACATCAATCTTAGTTCTAGAAAAGAGAGGGAGGAAAAAAATTTCAATCAGAAATGTTAAATGTTCCTTCATTTAGGAGTCACCCTCTGCTTTTTTTTTTTTACCACTTATCCATAATTATTCCCTGGTTCTATAAAAGCTTCAGCAGCAAAAATTTGCTTGACCTATCAAATCCATAAGCAAGCAAACAGCTCAGCTGCTTGGATTATTATTTCAAACCTCCCCAGGACAAATGAAAAGGGCAGAAGTGATCCCCTTTGTTGATCAAAACACAAAACAACAAGGAAAAAGCCATGGAAGAAATACAAAAAGTCTGGGAAATATCAGAAGATCAGTTTAACAAGATACACCCAATAGTTTTGACATTAAGCTTTCGGACAAAAATCAACATAAGTTTCCCAAACAAGCGTATCTAGGAATAAAATTTTCAATGTAAAATTTTACCCTCCTCCATAGCAGAATCTTGCTCTGTAGTCTTTTTTAAACTGATTCTGTGAAGAAATAAGAAAGAATTTTTATAAGCATAGTGTCACTGGACAGAAAACAAAGCCACCAACCAACCTCCTGTTTCTCATGTAAGCAAGTCTCAAGGATTCTGTATCCACCTGGAACTGGTGGGAGTTACTGCAGCCCTTAAAATGCTGTCTTAAAATGCTGCAGCAGCTACAACCCTTCTAACAACTGCCAGAAACTCAGATTTCCTCAAGAACCACCAAGCACCTCTTGCGCTTAAGTCTCTCTGACTTTACGTGACAAAAAATCACAGTGAAACTACCTAAATCTTTGGTTAATGCTCCTGGGATGATTTTGATTTCATCTCTCAGTCCATTTCAATGGCTGAGCAGCCCTGAGGAGAAGGACTTGGGGGTGCTGCTCTTCCAGGGCTCCACCATCCTCACAGGAAAGAAGTTCCTCCTCGTGTTTAGGTGAAACTTCTTACGCCCTAGTTTGTGCCCATTTCCTCTTCTCCTGTCCCTGGGCACCACTGAAAAAAAGACTGGCCCCATCCTCCTGACACCCTCCCTTGAAGTACTCTACCACCTGGAGCTCTGTGTCCAGCTCTGAAGCCCTCAGCACAGGAAGGACAAGGACCTGTTGGAACAGGTCAAGCAGAGGGCCACAAAGATGACCAGAGGGCTGGAGCACCTCTGCTGTGAAGACAGACTTTGAGAGAGCTGGGGTTATTCAGCCTGGAGAAGAAGGGGAGACCTTAGAGCAGCCTCCCAGTACCTACAGGAGAGCTGGGGGGGGACTCTGTGTCAGGGAGTGAAGCGATAGGATGAGGGATAATGGTTTTAAAAGAGGGAAGATTTAGATTAGACATCAGGAACAATTCTTTCCTGTGAAGGTGGTGAGACACTGGAACAGGTTGCCCAGAGAAGCTGCAGATGTCCCATCCCTGGAGGGGTTCAAGGCCACTTTGAGCAACCTGGCCTGGTGGGAGGTGTCCCTGCCTGTGACATTTGATGATCTTTAAGGTCCCTTCCGATCCAACCCATTCTATGATTCTATGGGTACAGAAATAACGAATGAACTACGCAAAGCAAACATAACCTTAGGACACACTCACTGCTCTGTGAGAACTGCTCACACGAAGATTCTTACCCTGTGTTTATCACAGGCAAGACCACGTGAGAGCACATCAGCTGTCTCACCCTACAACCACAGTCCCAGTTAACACACAGAACTTTTGCATACACTTGAACCCCGAGTATAATCAAAGCAATCTGGACATCAAACAGGGCTCCAGTCATCTATTACATCAACTACAGTAGTAACAATTCAAATGACAGTACATTATCAGCATTACTTTCTATGACAACAAATGAAATGAGGCCTACTGAGCTGGGAACAGGCCAACACTATAGAGGATCAAAACAAGAAGGAAGGGTAAGTCAAGAAAAATTAAAGAGCTAAGCAGAGTGCCGTTTTTCCACCCATGTGGCAAGTAAAGGTCTCAAAAAAATTCTAAATGTTTAGCTTAAAAAAAAATTATGACCTCTTCTTCATTTGCGTAGAGTCCACGTGTGGTGTGGAGATTATATGGTCCTAACACAACCGAATTCAGGTCATTTTTCCTAAAAGCTTGCCATACTGATGTTACTTTGCAATTCCTTCTGTGGATATTACTTCAGGTGATCAAAGAATTGTCAGAGTTGGAAGGGACCTTCTAGAGACCATCCAGTCCAACTCCCCAGCCAAAGCAGGGCTGCCCAGAGCACATCACTCAGGAGCATCCAGGAAGATCTCCAGAGAAGGGGACTCCACACCCTCCCTGGGCAGCCTCTGCCAGGGCTCTGCCACCCTCACCCCAAAGAAGTTCTTCCTCATAATAAAAATAACAAAAAAAAAACCCAAACCAAAACAAACAAAAAAAAACCACATAAGGATATATTCCACTGCAAATTTTCAACGTTACCTTAAAATCGCAGGAAGAACTTCACTGTCACACGGGAAAACAACTGACCAAACCCCGAGGAGGGCAGGAGGGAGCACCCCTCCGGCAGGCCCAGGCAAGAACCCCCGGTTCTTTACGCCCTAACCCGCGGAAGGAGGATCTCCGGAGACGATCCCACGACAGGGGAGGAGGGCTGCCGGCAGACAGCCCTGAGGAGCAGAACTCTCTGTGCCACCCACCGCCAAGAGGGAGAGCAGAGCGTGAACACCGCCCCCCCCCCTTTTCCTCAGGGCTCCCACAGCCTCACCGCGCCCCGGGGACAGAGTGGGGGGGAAGAACAGCCCCGCCCGACCCCCATGACTGTTAGGGAAGCGAACGGCCGCTGCCCCCAGCATCCCCCCCCACCAACACACACCGCTTCCCCCCGCGCTCTCTCACCAAAGGCCCGGCCATCCCGGGGCCGCAGGACGGGACCGGCGCCCGGCCCGCCCGTGTTTTCCCGCCTTCAAACCCGCCGGGCGCCTTCCCGCTGCACGCGCCTACCAGCGGCCGGACCGCGCGCCGGCCACGCCCCGCTTCCCCGTCCCCATTGGTTGGCGGCAGCGGCCGCGCGCCCTTCCTCCCCCCCGCCCCTCGCCCTCAACGGGCCGTTATCGCGCCTGCGCAGGAGGCGGTACCTCCCCCCCGGTCTCCTCAGGGCCCGTGCCCGGCCTTGTTCTTCCCTGCCCCCTCATAAGAAACGCCAATTCAGCCCCTGCGGCCACCATAGGGGGTTTGTTTTGTTTTTTTTTTTTTTCTTCAAAACAGGAGCGACGAACTCGGCAACGAGCGAAAACAAGCGCTCGAGAACGGTTGTAACGCCAAGGTGTTCACGGTATCTTAGGGGATCTGCAAAAGGCAGGCCAAAAATAGGATTTTAAATGGTGCCTTTTACCACACGCTGGCAAGCAGAGGACTGGGTGCTGTCTCCTCCTCTGCCTTGCCAGGTAAAGGTGGAGGTACCCGCGTTCATTAGCTTTTTCACAACAGTCAACATGTAACATTCAGACATTTAAACACAATTAAACGGAGAACACGTTCAAAAAACCAAAATCTGGGAATATGTACCAGCCCCCATGGGCAATTTACTTTCACAGATAGGGCTGAGCCTCTACTCTTCTGGGGTTGCTTGGTGGCTGCCTCATCTATGATAGATCACCTTACCATCTTATGGATACAGAAAAGGCCATGAAGATACTCGACTAAACAAAACAAAACAATCTAAAGTAATGTTTACTTTGCATTTGGTAGCAACCAGCATCAAAACACCAACTCTTGTCACCCCTCCTCTTTCTGACCGCTAAGGGGAATGCTGGAAAGTACATTCAAACATCACAATTCTGTGAAACCAATGGAAATTTCTCATTTCATCAGGGCCAACATCTGGCTCCTGAGCTACCCTCTGCCCTCACAGTGTCTTTAAAGGCATTGGTCTAATTAGCTCTTTCCTAATGCAGATCTTTGTTACATGCACACTACAAAGTCACGTACAAATCCTCAGCAATTAGAAGCAACCATAGGTAGTTTTAGTTCCACTATTACTTTCGGTGTCCTGTAATTCCTTTGCTAAAGAAAGTCAAACTCTGATAGTCTCCAAGTTAATTTGTACTCAATGAAAAATTTAAATATTTTTTCAGCAGCCCACGTAGTGTCCAGTGCTGTAAAGCCATAAAAACCAGGCTTTTCCATCACGACCTCCAGGTGATACCCATCATGGTAACGATGCACTTTGGTACCAGCCTGCTCATTATTTGAATGTCCCCCCAGGAGCAAACCCAAGGGGTGCACTCCAAAGGGGAAACTCCATCCAGTCTGGTTGTGTGTGTGTGTGTGTGTCCCCACCATGATGACACACCAAGCAAAGTGTTAATGGTGTGCGCTGACCTAAAAGTGAGCACGGAGACTTCCTCTTCGAGGTGATGCTTTTTCCACCCCTCTCGCTGGGGCCAGTTCTCTGGCTGAGGCTGACACAGAGCAGATCGAGAACAAGGGGAGTGGAAAGGAGAAGGAAAAAAAAACCACCCAAGAGAGCACAGCAACGGGGGGATATCCAGGTACCCTCCTGAGATACCCAAAGGATGCTGAGGGGCGCTAGGAAACAGCCTGAGGAAACTCCTCGGCCAGCCCCCCGGCACATCTTCCAGGAGAGGCAGAGGATCACCGGTCTCCCTTTGTACCTCCAAGGTTATCTGTCTGTCCGGCCCTCAAAATGCCAGGTAGGATGCACGGTGCCAGGAAGTGGAGGTGTTTGGAATATTTCTTCAAAAATGTATAGCTAGGAGAGACAGGGTTGTTGTTGGGGGAGGGAGGCTATTCCTCAGCACTGGCTGACACACAAAGGGTCAGACCAAAATAATGACACGTAGTTATTTCTGTTCATTTTACTTGGGAGGGGGTGTGTGTGTGTGAAAAATAAATTATTAAGATAAGCATCAATAGCTCCAGGATCTTATAATTTACTACGACCTACTGAAAGGTGGATTGAGTTTGACTGATTTCATAGCTACCACCATGGGGAAAAGCTAATGGAGAAAAGTTGGCCGTGGTTGCATTGCTCTGATATATCTATTTACAGGAGAAGAGTATTCATCCTGAAGTGTATGTCTCTACATCTGTTTTTTTTTCCTTGTTCGTAAAGGCTGATGATTTCAGATATGTGAACTAACTGGGAAAATAAGAGTGATTTTTTATCTTTTTTTTTGTCCCAAGGTAACTCTCTAAGATGCAAACCTGTAAATGCCTACACGCCTGTGTATGTCCAGACCATTTCCCTATTCAAAGTGACCACCCCTTTTCAGTGCTTGACAACCCCAATCCCTGTACTTGAGGTGATAAAGTCCTTTTTACCCTTCCCAGACTCACATCTCTGTCGATGGAGAAGTACAGACAGAATAGTGAAAATGAGAGTGCTAAAGGTAGATGTAATTGAAAGCCCAAAATAGCTTGGTGGTTCACAAACACAGGAACAGCCGGCTACCACGGAAAACAGGAACTCCAAGAAACAAAAAAGTAGACTAACAATCTTACTATTAATTATTCTGCAGCACTAGAAATCATTCCTCACATTCTTTTGTTGCCTCTGGCAGAATACCTGCAAGTTTAATAAAGCTCCTTTTTACATTCCTTTATTTATATCCCTTTAGGTGAAAACTTTTTCCCCCTGAACAATCAGTCCTTCTGAAATTCAGCAACTATCATACCCTAACGACAAAACCTAACAGAGCAGAACAATAATATGCAGAGAATGAAGTGGGAATGAGGTGTTATTATCACATTTAAGATACCCAAGAGGCTGTCAAACAATAACAAATGCTCCAGGACAACTATTTTGCCATCGAACAGAAAGCCCAGTTCATAAGGTGCAGTTCAAAAACTGCCCGTAACATCCAGCCCCACAGCACAGCCAGCATTCAGAGCTTCCTTAAGGCTCTGTCCCTGCCAGGGGAAGGCTTGGGGTCCAGAGGCTGAAAGCTACAGAAATTTTACGCTAATAATTTCACAGAAACCATCAGAAAGACTTTTTCCACCCCTTTTAATTTTTTTTTAAACCCTCGCTTCAAAAAACCTCCACACAAACAGCAGAAAACCCCCCAAAACCAAAGACAAAACAGGCAAGTAAACTGAAAACTAGAATGGAGTTTCTGTTTACCAGAACTTTCCTTCCCAATTCAATGCCCTGTAACAGCTACAGTTCCTCAGGGCATTGGGGCACATGAAAACAGAGAAACCTTTCCCCTTACTCTGGCACGACTGCCTTAGGGAACAGTTGGAAGAGTCAGACCATCCTATTTACCTTGGCATGATGTTGATTTAAGAACACCACTACATGAGATTTAGAGACAAAGCATGTAAAATACTACTTCAAATGCAAAAAGTTAATAGATCAGACTACTGTCAAGTTCTAGGGTTTTCCCCCTACAGCAAGTAAACTGGCAGGACCAAAATTCACGTGCAAATAGTCACTGCTCAGAAGACTGGAGCCTTCACACATGTTCCTCTCACACTATTTTCTAATTGCATGCCTTTTAGGGAGAGCAAGGCTTTAAAGAGGCATTTAATATGTATTTTCCTTCCATTACATACCCCCTTTAAATTGTTTGACAAATTATTGACAAATATTTAAATTAGTTAAAAGCTTTAAATTAAAGTTTTCTAGTTCCATGCCAGATTAAGATACTAGAAAACAAAGCCTAGAGCCTAGGTTTCTTTTTGCCTGTAAAGAATTATCTACTGAGCCTTTTTTGCATAAACTGCCTGCAAAATACATACTTGCTCTTTAACGATCTTTAAAACACTGACCACGTGAGGACAGAGTTTTTTCTTAGCAGTTCTTTCAGCATTTTGTGGGAACTAAATGAATCACCTTCCTCCTTTCCAACAGGAATTTAGAGTGTATTGGACAGAACTCAGAGGAACTATGCTCTTCTTTTATGACGATAAGAAAGCTCCAACAGTGAGTTACGTGCTGTCTTTGGAACTCCTCAGCTGATTAAGTCCATCAGCTATTTTCATCAAGTAATCCTTATGTACTCCAGGCACCCCTCAGCACCCTTTCCTCCCTCGTTTGCAGAGTCCAAAAAACATAGCATCGAATGTTTTCCCAGAAAAGCCAAGACCAAAAAAAGCCAGAGTGAAACAAACCAATTTGCCTCATCGAGACAAAAAAAAATGAGTATTTTTTTTGGAAACCTACAAACGTATCCCCGTTGCTCCAGAATTTTACCGAGTGCTTTCTCTTCAGCTGTGCAGCTGAAGGGTAAAATTATCACATAATTTTCCTTTATGCAGTTGAGGAAAAAGTGCTTGGTGTTATGGTGTGCTCTGGCTGAGGGTTTAGCTGGAGTCTCAAGCAAATACTCAAGAAGGTCTCATGGATTTAATTTGTTTGTGATTATGAAGATGAGGATGGGAAAAATCCAAAAGGACAGAGCTTTGACACATCTGTCAGTTAAACTAAACCCAAGTTCTCGGGGAAAAAAAAAAAAAAGTTTCAATGTATTTTTTTCTAAAGAAATTATTTTGGAGAGCAGCTCGATTTCTGGTGAAAACCACAACTTGTGCTATTTCTCTTCCCCCCTCCCTCCCCCCCCCTTAGTACTCACAGAAATTGGATATATCAGCTTTGACCTCAGCAACCAGTGTTTGTCCGGATGAAAGCGGCTCTGCACGGTTCAGCCTGACGCTGCCAACTGGAGAATTAGAACTGAAGGTAAAAAGAAGAAAACTGTGATTTTAAGCTACTTGGTCCTTTACTCAGTCTCCCACAGATACTCAGACCTGCACTTTTGGTGTGGGAGCAGAGCTGCCTCCCTGACATCTAAGTGGACATCCTGCAGCTGGGCAGCACTGAGAGGTAGGGCAGAGGAACCCAACACCAGGGGAACTCCCCCTGAAGCATTAGAAGTTTTTCCTCAGGATTTATCTGGGCATGTGAAACGAGCAAGGAATTGACCAAGAAGATACAGAAGAGAAACCAGGAAGTACCACACTGACAGGCCCCATCACCTGTAAAATCAAGGTGATAAAATACCTGGCCACCCCACCATTCAGAAGACATTCAGACTGTAGTGCTCAGGGACTTCCTACAAGGTTTTAGACTTGAGACTCACCTTAGCATGGCCTTCTCCTTAGATCCACATAACCCTCTCCTTTTACTCCAACAGGGTATATGATTTTTTTTTTTACCTTCCTACCTCTTTTCTCTCCCTCTAATTGACCATGGAGTACTGGGGAAAGTGCAGAGTTTTGGGGTGTGATGGAGCTTGGCAGGGAGCTCATTTCCAGGCATGGTAGTTCTAAAAGGTTGAGAGTTATTTGACATTTCCACACGAAATAACATAAGAACAACTGCAGCAACAACAACAACTTATGTTGTCATTTTCTATTCTCTCAGGCTAATGATTGTCAATGTGGGAAAGAATGGAAGGGTTTTATTCTCACCGTAACAGAGGTATGGAAGAGTTTTATATCTCACTTCATGTCAAAAGTGTCTGTAAGTGGGTTTTTTTCATACATGCCAGAAGTTGGTTTCTACAGGTAAGGTGTTTGCACACATTAAACTGTTGAGGGGAGTTGTTGGCTTTGTGTGTGGTTTGTTTTGTTGTTGTTGGTTTTCTTTCTTATTTTTTTCCCCCCTGAGGAGAGCAAAATTCAGGCTGACTTAACCCCAGCTTGTCTGCAATACACACTCTGCCATAGCGTCCAGTCAGATCCAGTTCCCAGTTTGTTGTGCAGGAAGGAAAAGATTTCTACCACTGCAGCTTTGAAAAGCTGCTCTGAGAGACAACTCTTTAGATCTTTATCATGGGATAAAGATACAACCAAAGAAGTGGCTAAACTCCACACCTGAGAGAACCCCTTAGTCCTGTGTCTTATTTTACTATTCTTCTTAGCCAAATGCAGTTTGAAAATACAAAGATCCTCTTGTGATAATGACTAGGGGAAAAATAAATGAAGTTTGTTCACAAATGACATTATGCTTAGAAAGTCAAGGATGGATGAAATGGTTTGAATTACAGTTCTGCAGCCTTTTGTAGTATAGTAACCACAAAATATTACTGTAGATTTCTGCATCCTTCCCACTTCTTTTAATGCACATTTCTTCTAAATGGGGACACAGATATCCTTATTTCACTCTTCTAACAAAAACACACCTGCAGCATTTTATTCAAAGCAGAGGCATATCCAAACCTTCCAGATTATCACAGCTGCTTAAACCAAGCAGGTAAGAAAGATTTCTGCACAGCAGCTGCACTCAGAGAGTAGCTATGAAATGCACAGAAATGATCACTCACAATGTTTGTCCACTCTTTCATTTTCAATTCTGCTGTTTGTTTTCAGCTATCCGTTCCACTAGATGAGTCATTACTGCCTGAGCACTTTAGAAGAATGCATGAAGTGCTAGAGAAGGAAAAGAAGAGAAGGATTATGCTCAACAACTGTTCCAGCACATCCCTGAACAGAAAGAACCTTCCCAGCACTACACTGACTCCTCTGCCAGCGTAAGCTCTGAATAAACTATGCAAATCCCAACCTGACTGAAGAGCCTTCTCTTCTTCTTTCAAAGTATTATTTCCGTGCAGAGGTTCAAAATTCAGCTGTTGTATAATATTCAATGAGTAAAATCTCCCTTGAGACCTTTATGGATATTTCCTAAGGGAAAGACTACTCCTGGAGCTTTCCTACAACACCTTTTGTTTTGAAAAGGCTGAGTGCAACATATTGCTATGCTTGAAAAACTTTTCAGAAAGTCAGGGTAAATCAAGGTTATTCTTCTCACATTCTTTCCAAGGGTCCTGAAAGCATCATACCTGTGAGAGAGCTTCACTTTCTGAGAAGACCAAAGTGCAGCTGTCCTGAATTATGCTCCTCTAGTAGCATTAATCAGTGAGAATCCAGATGTCCTGCCTCCTGGCAGCCATGGCTAGTTACCCTGGATAAGCCTAGCGTTGTAAAGAGGTGTTAGCCCAGTAGACTCTTCATGCTGCTCAGAATGACTTCATACAGATCAGAACGAAGCGTCTTTCCCAGAGCAACTCTCATTTATGCCTTTTCTCTCATCCCTTCCGTGCAGGTGCTTCTATGCAGTGTCTCGGCAAGAAGCCATAGAGATGTTAGAGAAGAACCCTTCCCATGGGAATTTGATCCTGCGTCCCGGCAGCGACAGCAAGAACTACGCCATCACTGTCCTGCACAACCTCGGGTAGGTTGATTCCACAATAGATTATCCCTTTTTTAACTAGTACAGACTGAATGGAACTGAATTTAACTAGTACAAGCTGAATGGAACAAGCCGTACCACTTCATAAAATGAAAAACAAGAAATGAAAGATAAGTGTTTTCAAACAGTAACTTAGTCAAAAAAACCACACCACACCACATTTCAGTGAATTGCCATGTTTTAGCTTTTGCAGAGCTTTGGAACATGAGGGATCTGGGACACCAGGAATGACATCTGCAATTCTCAGCAGTTTCAAAACGAAAATGGGGGGAAAGAAAAAAAAAAACCACCCTGCTGAACACTTTCATTAAGCTCTGGGGATATTACAAAGCACACCCATTTTTCCTGCAAAGGAATTTAGAATGCCAATGATACACCAAAAAGTATTTCATTTCAGGCAACATATCAATTTTCGTTTTCTTTCAGAGCCCCACAGTTAAAGCACTATAAAGTGGTGTCCAAAGGAACAAGTTACCTTATTGAATTAGAAAAACAGGTAAGTGAACAATTCCCTTGTTGAAGATTCTTAAGCAGGTGTAAGAAATACCACTTTGCAGAAAATTAGAAAATCTCTAGTAAATTCCCGACTGTAATTTGTGAGTCCAAGTATGAGCAGAGTTCACCTCTCTTGCTCGCCCAACTAACCTCATCTGAAAGAACAAGTTGTCTTTTAAACCCATCAGCATCTTTTCTCTAGCAAAATCAAGCTACTCGATTGCTTAATTATTATTTTTTTTCCAACTCAGGCTTCAGTACTCAATCTGAAAACTAAGCCCACACTGCAGTTAGAGGAAGTCCAAAACACACTGCGTGGAGCTTAGAGAAATGAAATTAACTTAGTTGAAGTGTGAGCCAGGCTGTACGGAGCCTGCTATCTGGTTTAAAACAGTTTTCTTCCACTGTTCTTAAGACATGTCCTATTTTGGTTTGAAAAAGTGTCTGCTGTTACAGCATCTGCTGAAAGATCACCAGGAGTCACTGAAGGTGCAGAGAGCCTTCTCTCTTCCACTGTGATTACTCATTTGATGGAAGGGAAGGAGTTGTATGTTCTGGGGTCATTATATCACCACAGATTGCAGAGGGCTGTTCCGGGACCTCCCTGCATGCAAATTATTTTATTATTTGGTTGGTGGCTTTTGTTTTGGTGAAACAGGTGACACTCCCAAGCCTTCAGGATGTTGTCAATTACTTTGTGACCCAAACCCGAGGGAACCTGAAGCCGTACGTCGTTCCAAGGAGCGCTGCAGAGGACCCAGTGTTCTGAAAGCAAACTGGTGGCTGAAGGAATGCTCCTGCTAAAAGAAAGAGGCAGGGAAGCAGCAGAGGAGCTCCACACTATCAAAAATAAATGAAAAGCATTCCCCAAGCTACTCTTTCTCAACTCCTAAAACAGCTCTGTCAGGCCTAAACCAAGAACGTGATGCGGCTTCTCCCAGAGAAACTTCTGAGACTTGGGGAGGGGTAAATAACCCCAATTCCCACAGAAGATTAAAATGTGGGGAAAAAAAAGAGAGTGGAAGAGAGAGGACACATTGCTTCTGCAGAATGGGATGGAAAAATACTGCATTGAAATTAGGCAGACTGTTTGTGGGCTCAGTTCTGTTCTGGGATCACGGTGCAATAAACTCGTCCTCTTAAAACCCCCTTTCCTTGTCTTTGCACTTTGCATCCCCCAGGGACAATGGGGATGTCTCACCCCAGAGGGGGCTTTGAGCATCAGCCAGAGAGGTGCAATACAGACCAAAAAACAGAAAATACAAGTCTGGGTAGTTTAAACAGAGATTTCTGTCTCTCTGCAAGGCCATGAAACCCTCACAGGGCCCAGAACATCCCGAGTAAGGTGGTGGGAGCATTTCCCATGGGGTGCAGCTGAGGGAGGGCATAAATTCAAGCAAACCAAGGCATCTCCAGCCCAGATGGAGGGGCATGAAGCTCATCAGATCCTGCTGTGAGCTCCTTCAGGAAACTAAACCAAACCAAATGAGTGTTCCTGTTGGCTAAGCTCTCTGAACTACCTTCTCCGTGGGCCGAGACAAGCCCCAGTGAGTGCCCAGGGAAGACAAGACTGCACAGCTGGTAACAGGGGAAGGCAGCAGGGCATGAGAGCACCCTGCTGATCATACCAAACAGCTGTGGAACCCCCACCAACCCTCAGGCACAGCATCCATCTTCTTGAAATCTGGGGATCCGGCCTTCGAAACAAGCAACTCAAGCCATAAGCAGAAAGATCCAAATTTAGTATTTCTAGCCTTTAAGTTCTGCCAGACAGACAGACTGAATAAAATGCTACAGGACGGGTGCCCACTGCTGAGCTACACTCCTTCATAGCTACTGGAGATGACTAGCTCCAGAGCCTGCCTTTTTTCTTTAAAAAAACCAAAACCACCCAGCCAAATAAACAGAGGTGCAGGAGCATTCCCACAGCTCAGCTGAAGAGGGCTGTGTGAATGCTGCTCTCATTTCCAGACCAAGATTAATCATCCTGTTCCTTTGGGAACCACAAAATTCATTATTATTTGTTTCAAGGATTTTAGGGAAAGTCAGTCAAGGCTCGTAAAGATCATTTTAGAAGAACGCCCTTGTGTTTCTAAAGAATAGATTCTGTGTGACCATAGCACACCCACTGTATTTATGAAAAAGTACAACATAGTACGAGACAACAGCACTTGCTTTTCATGACAACACTTACAATCCCTCTGTGAAGGTGGTGCTGCTCAGAACGCATCAGGTTAGAGCTGCAGCTTTTCCTCAGTACGAAACAGAAACTTGTGGGCTGCTGTAAGAAGTGGGGAACTTCATACTTCTGCCTTGTACCTGTGAGTTTTGGGGTGCAAAACGATTGGCTTGCTGGCAAGACAGTTCTGCTGCCGCTACCGACGACTCGCACCACCTCTGAGTTTGAGCCCCAATAAGCTTTCTGCAGCCTGGATAAGCACCCACACCATCAACCACACAAAAGATATCTTTACTAAAACAAGCTGGTTTCAAAGCAAGCTGGTCAAAACTTACCAACCTTTGGACAAAGGTTTAGATTGGTGCACTGTGCTGCAGCGGAGCGTGCTTTCTGTAATTACAACACAGGACATAATTAGCAGGGATAGATAGACCTTTCAAACTAAGAAGGCAGTTGCATTTGGCTGGAATTCAGTTCCTTTCTTAAAATAACTGCCCTACAGCCACCTTGTTTCGAAGACAGGAGGAAAATTAAGAACATGAACTTTATCTAAAGCCTTTACTTACGTTTGATGAACATCAGAGAGTTACACGAACTCTCTGCCTCTCCCAAACTCAAAGTTGTTCTTTTTATGTAGGCATCGTTCTTGAATTGCACTTTTTAAAATAGACATCCACATATTCACCTCACAAAGGAAAAGCAGGGGAAAAAAGCTGAAAACATGTACTTTTTACTCCTTGTAGAGGTATATAAAGTCCTAAATCCCTCAGATCTGCCAAAACAGTCTCATTAACAGTAGCATGATCTTCACACAGACTCCTCACTACTCCTAGCATTAAAGAAACCTGGAGATTAACCAGAGAGAACAGCTGAGCTGGGTACTAAATGACTCGTGTTTTGCATGCACAAACATTCCTGAAACTATTAAGAATGCAAGAAATTAAGGGAAAACCTAGTGTAAATATGAGCAAAGTATGTAAGAAAGCATTTGAGTAAGAAAGATCTTGAATATCGATACAAAACCTCATCTCTGCAAGTCAACTGCTCTTTCAAAGGGTTTGAAGGAAAGCTATTCCAAGTGTTCTAGTGGAAAGGTAAGTTCTTCGTTGCTGCAGGGAGATGGCCAACTCTAACTGCTCCATGGGAACAGAGCATCAAACAGTCAAACAGAGAAGAGAGAAGAAGAGAGAGAGAAGAAAAAGCCATTCTCAGATTCCAGGTAGAGCTAACAAGCGTCTGCACTGCTAGCACTGGCAACGATGGAGATCTGGAAGACCAGCATCTCCAAATTCCCTTGCCATGTCTGACTGAGCCTTTTTAGTGTGATCCTGCTGACTTTTGAGAAAAAGCAACAGCGGATTGAGAACTGGGCTGGATCCAACAAATTCACACCAAACAGGCTCACTCCGCTCTGCACAACCTTCAGGATAAACACATTCTCTCTCCACATCAGAAATACAGAAAGCTTGAAAACATGAAAAACAATTTTAATGAGCCATTGACATGCGCAGTTTTTCCATATAAAGTCCTCTTTCAGTTATTACCTTGTCAGATTTTTACTGAGGTTAACTTATATCCAGAAAAATGTAAAAGTCTGCCAAGAAATATCTAGAGCCGTCGTGCATTTGCGGGTTTTCTGTGAATGAAAGTGCAGAAAGTTTTTCTGCAAATGAAAGCAGAACCCACCCACAGAACAGACATCCATCCAACAGATGGACACAAGAAGATAGAGCCCGGCTTGTACTGGCCCCAGTCCCTGCCACCCTCAACCTGGACTTTTTGGCAAAGGTCTCACAAAAACGTATGCGTTGTGATTAATCCATCAATTAGATCTGAAAATTTACTTTAAACTCTGAGGGCCATCAGATGACATTCTAGCAAAGTACGGAGACTTTACTAAATACTTTATTTTTATATGTTACTTTGAGAGCATAAGCATGATGTGAACACCACACTAACATACCAGAATGTACTTCACCTCTCCAACTGTTAGAGGTGGCAGTGCTTTCAGTTTACCTAAACCTTTAAGTCATCCTTAGAACTAATTAGTGATTTCAATTAAGAGTACAGATTCTAATAATGCCACAGTAAAATACATTTTATTTGTTATTTAGAAGTGGAGACTTACTGTCTGCTTGTGCCTTCTCTGCACTCAAACTGTAGTTATCTCTTCTACCATTTCAAACAGTTTCTCTAAAAGAAGTCCTTTTAAAAAAATGAAATAAGTTAGGTAGTGTAAAAAGCAGTATTATTAATCTAGAAAATTATATCTATAAACTAGACTGACTGTAAAACTATATACAACTTCTAAAAGAAATCCCACATGTAAGACTAAATCCTGAATATTGGAATAATTGTGTTGAATGCAGCTGTTCAGTTCCTTACATCTTGGTGCTCAAGTTCCCAGCCTCACAGCCATTATTCCTGACTACAACTAACCAAAAAGGGAAAAAAGGAAAAGTAAGATTTCTGACCAATAATGCTTATTAAATGTGAAGATATCCCTAAAGCTTAATAAATTACGGTCGAGGATAAATAGCCAAGTAGTCAGTAGCTTTTGCAAGAATTGCAGGAGATGATGTGCAATCACAATCTCTAAAGCTAAAACACTTTAAAAGCTTTTCCAGTTCATGGGTTTTTATTCTAATCTCACTTCACACTACCATCATTGGGAGAAAAAAAAACCAAACCACCAACTACCAGCTCAACTATCCGTGTTTAAATGATAGAGAAAATAAGGTGGAGTCACAGATGTTTCTGCCTCACCACAGTAGGAATGCTAGTCCCTAATTATTTCCCATTAATTAAGCAACTCAGACTCATGCTGTGGATAGGTGGACAGCATAACTGTTCCCTCTAAGTACAGGAGCAGCTGAGGAAACAGTGTCTGCTGTGACAAACATCCACAGTCACTTGCCTTTTCCTCCTTTTAAAGCCATCATTCCCTAGAACGTTTTTAATTTGGTGAGGGCAGAAAGCTTCAACCACACCAATTGTTTTCTCTTTCTTGAAGACACAGTTTTATTGTTGAAAGGGTTCCCTCAGCTCTCCGATAGGTTTCCAGTGTCCCCGTATTGCAGCATTCCCCAAAGAACAGTTTTAGCACAGATAATCAATCAGCAATTCCAGCTCTCTCGACTCCAGGGGAGCTGGGCCATTTTACACCCAACTCAAGACCTGCCTCCCTGTGTTTCCATGTGGAGCCTGAGGTAAGACAGCTGCTCCCACACACAGCATCACTAACTGCTCAGAAGAGAGCACCAACAACACAGAAGCAGAGGAACTGCTTTACTAAGTGGGAGTTTAAACATTTTTGGATGGGCTCAATCTCACGTGGAGATGGCAAAAGAATTAAGTAACAGATGAAAGGGATTTGAGATGTTCTTGGAATACCAGGAGTATCAGAAACCGGCACTTTCCTCCTTTGTGCAAACAGGTTTGAAGAAAAACGGGAGCAGATGAGACATAAATCCAGTTTGTCTTCAGTGCAAAGCCACTGATTTTCACCATTTGTTTTAATTAAGGCTTCACCAAAACCAAATATATAGTACCATCTTTAATTGCTGAGAATTAGCACACTCCTTTCAGAACAAAAGGTCCGGGAGTGACTTTTGGGTCTCTGCCATCAATTGTCTTCCTGAACAAAGTAGTATCTCACTGGTGGCCCTGGCAAGTCTTCCTCTCCATCAGTCTCTGGAGGAAATGACACTGTCAAGTCCACGTACTTCTTATCAGCTGATGGTTTCACAAGCTTTTGCATCCTAGAGGGAAATGAAGAACAATTGGTTAACGTACCGAAAAGACGATTGGCAGTGGGAATTCAGGGCCAGCCCAGGATTAATCTCCCTGCCAGCAATGAAGCCCCACATAGTAGAAACCAGTTTAAAATGGAAAATAATTCACCTTCTAACTTTGACACACAAGCTGTTCCTCCACCTGAGGTACAGCAAATGGTATTCCATTTTCTTGATAAACGTAGCCTGTTATTGAGCTATTACATTGCTCACTAACAAGTGCTCAAAACGGCAAGTTTTGGATGGGATCCCTCACCAATGTTATTTCTTTTTTGACATACTACTGAGACACAAGGCAAAGTCAGCTTTCTGGGCAGGATTTTAGTCAGTGAGGAGTAAGTTCTTGGTATACCCTAATGGCTGGTTTTAATACATTATTAGGGAGAACCACTCCAGTGCAGACACCAGATGCACAGTTCTGTTGGAAAGTAATTCTACTGAAGTTAAGACTACTTTAAGTCCTCCACCTCTACTCTGCCCTGGGGAGGCCCCATCTGGACCACTGGGTCCAGTTCTATGTTCCCCAGTTCAAGGAGGACAGGGAACTGCTGGAGAGGGTCCAGCAGAGGCTACAGAGATGATGAGGGACCTGGAGCATTTCCCTTAGGAGGAGAGGCTGAGGGACTTGGGTCTTTTTAGTCTGGAGAAGAGAAGGCTGAGGGGGGAGTATCATTTCTATTCCTCACAGGTCACTTAGAGAAGGATTTCCCTTCTGGCTATTATTTAGCACAGAGCTCAAAAAGGTGCTTTTCCCAAAGTACTTGTTCCCTTAGAAGAACACAAAGCCTCTTCTCAGCAGAGATACTGAGGCCATATCCTTTTGCACAAGGAAGGCCCAAGCTACAAAGCAAGGCTTCTAACTATGTCTCTAAAACTTGCTTTTAAGGGGTATGCTACCAGTCAGCGCTGTAATTCTGAAGACAGAATCTTTTAACACTTGCTAGAATTGTTTCCTACTTGTTCCAGCAAAGCCCGTGAGCACTGACCACCATATACTTCACAGCAGCTGCAAGGAACAAACTTTGAGCTAAAGAAGTTCCATCAACATCTAAAGGTAGAACTAAACCTGGGTGAGATCTCCCCTTTACTTTGCAAAAGCCTATCAGCCAAAACCCAATGCCCTGTGCTCCTCACACCCTCCCAAACTTTCCATTTATATACCCCTATTTCCTGTCAGTGGAGCAGCACTGTAAGACCTTGTGAATGTCTTCGTTTTTCAAAACACTCCAGTGAGCTAGAATCTCAAGGAATTATTATGAACTGAACAGGTTTCCAGAAATTTCAATCTGTAACCCGTACACAAATAAGTGTCCTCATACTTTCAGAGCTAAGTATCACCATGAGTTTTAAAACAGTTTAAAAAGATCCAATTAGCCTTATTGTACTTGAACTGAGGTACATTCTTTTCCCAAAAAAAAAACTTACTGTCACATTCTTTGGGTTCCTCATTCTGGCCTTCATCAGTTAGAGAGGAATTTTGCAAGTCTCCTGTCTTCACCACAGAATTTAATTCACTTTCTCTTTTTTATTTTTTTTCCAAAAGAAGAAATTACCTTTTTTTTTTCCCAAATACTTATGACTAGCGACCACTTTGAGAGAAAACATTGCTGTCAGACAGAAGTCCTTAGGATACAGCCACTGAACATAATTTATATGTTCATTCACATCCCTCAATACATTTTCCAGTTATACTTACGTCAGCTTTAATCTTTTAATATGACCTGGCATCACAGGAACATACAGCATCTTGACTCCCTGTACAACCATAGTTGGTTCAATTCCATATTTCTCCTAGAATTCACAAATTAAAATTTATTAAAGGACTAAGACAACTGCACAAACCAGCAGATCCTACTAATATCAATACGACAGCTAATTATTCAAAACCATAGGATCCCAAAAAAGCTTGCTAATTCATAGATGTTGACAGAAGTTCCATTAAGATACATTTGAGTCAAACAAATTAACAAAGAATTTGAAAGTAGACTTGGATGCATTTATTTAGGAGACACTGCAGTTAATTCTTTCTAGAATTACTCTAGTTTGAACGATATTTGATAAAAGAAGAAAAAACAAAACAACCCCCCAAACCAACAACCCAAAACAAGAAAAACCTTTCCTCTTGTCTTATATTAACCCAGTACAGTACTTACTCTGACAGCATTTATGAAGTCCAACAGAGTAAAATCCTCTTTCCCATAAATCGTCCACCTGTCCCAGATTGTAAATGATATCCCATTTCTGTTAAAAAAAAAAGAGAGAGAAGTTGTTTGTTATTTTAGAACATGGACTCAGGCACTTCCTGAGTGTCCTGAAGAACTGCCATGTCTTCTACCAACTGCTATTTTACCTTGAGCAAAAACCTCTTCCCTTTCCGCTCTGAGGATGTGCTCCCCCTTCCCAGGCACCAACCTGGCCTGTATCTCCATATATAACCATATATATAACCAATATGTGTAAAATTATATCTATAAAATATACATATTATACATTTAATATATATAGCTAATATATATATACACACAATACATAAATATATATAATATTATAATTTATATATATATATATAATGCTAAACTTTGAAATCTTAGATAAGTGATATAAAGAATTGCTTTAGACAATCCTTTAGACATAAACAGTTGGCCAAGTCTGGGACTAGGGTTGGATCCAGCTGCCCCCAGACTCCTCTCTGAGGAGGAGTTTAGAGAGCAAGGGGGTCCTTTCTGAGCCTCCTGACTCCAGGGGACAGTCTCCCTGACAGCTTGTTCTGCCCCTTTCCTCTGTGCAGTAGATAACCAAGTGTGCCTTGCCATCTCGAATCCTGCTAATGGTCACATTTACCATCCAACTTGGCTAAGTTTCTCAGTTTATATCAATAAATGTATTGCTGCTTCTCTCTACGAGCGAGGTGCATCGCTTCCATCCGTGACTTCTGCTGCCACTTCTCCAGCCCTTTGCTGTGGCAAAGCACGAGATGCAGAAAGAAGTTCTGGGTAAAGGTGGTACCTGGCAAGGAACAGGCTGAGTTTTCAGACCTACTGAAAAGCAGCTCCTGTACTGACTAAGATGCAGAGGTGTGTTCAGTCTGTGCAGACAGGATGTTTATTAATAACCATCCCACACATCTAACTCATCTAGATTTTTTTTTTTTTTTGAGCCTCACTAGCAACAGTTTCCACTTAAAATAAAACTAAGCCCTTAAAAGCACTATTTTTAAAATTAGGACAGAAGAGTATGCGTTGCATTTTCCAAACAGGAAGTTCTTGAGCAATGCATTATGGGACACCCTTGGCGGCACTAAGAATATCACTTACACCTCTAGTAGTATGTGCCAAATGGATAATACAGTTTTATAGCAAGCACCAAGTGATTTATCACCTTCCAAGTTTAAAGAACAACCAAAAAAATAATGCTGAATATTTATAATGTTTAATTGGACTATGACCATGAACTGTGGTTCCATCATCATCCTGCTATATGAGCGCTTAAGGCTTTAATTAATCTTTTTATCTGGATTTAATAACTGTACAAACTTTACACTTGTTGCAAGGGCTCACCAAGTTCTAAGCATCAATTACCACGTTTCCAAACACCTTCTGCTGTTCTGCTTCCTACCTGATTTCCGTTCTTCTTACTTCAGCAGTTTCTGTGAAGACCATGATGGGAATGGCTAAGTTCAGAAAACAGTTCTTGTATGCATCAGCTGGGTAGCCACCCACAACTTTGATGAGTTCCAGTGCAACCTGCAGTAAGGAAGAACCCCATACTTCTTAACTAGTTTTGATAGCACAGTATCTAAATTAAGTATCCAGCAATTAGAGAGTAAGTTGTTCATGAGATCAGCCTTTGTCCCATCGGCAGAATAAATCAAATCTGGAAATGTAACTCAATACACCACAGAAAAATTCAGTTGCTGCTAATGGAAATATTGAAAACATTCAAAAGCATTCCTTTGTAGGACTCATCCAAAATTGTTTAACTCCAGTCAGCCCCCCAAAGCACGCAGTTCTGCTGAGCTGCATGGATGGGAACCCCTGCAGAACAGATCCTTTCCACTCTTGGCAGTGGCACTCTGATGGAAGTTAGTACTAATGGCAAAAAAGAAACCAAAATGCTCATCTCCAGCTCCTCTTTCCAGTCAGCAAATCAAAAGCGAAAGCACCAAGAGCTTTCCACATCTAGACCTTTTATTGTGGTACATGAGAAAAAAAAAAAAAAGATTATCAAGTTTGAAATAAACTCATTTCTTTAATGAGGCTTTGTCAGGGTAGTGTTAATCACCATCCAGCCAACAGTGCTTTTAGGCAGCAAACAGCAAGAGGAAGAAATATGCATTTTTGAAAAGCACACTCACCAGTCCTGATACTGCAGCAGTAGCTGTTGCAATTGCAGGAATAATCTTTCCAGCAATGCGTTTTGTTTTGAACCGATCTGCTGGTTCAATGTTGTACATCTTGGCTCGCAAGTTTGATGCTGCTGTTATGAAGTCTACGTGGCCATTGCCATCGTCATCTTTTTCAAAGGAGATGGGTTTCATTTGCAAGTCATCTGCTCATGAAAAAGGAAAAAAAAAAAAAAGCAAAAATTACTATTAGAAAACTGAAGATGTCCTAAACATCAGTTATATGGAACTAGAATCTTAACAAATTAAAAATTTCACGTTCTGGAGCCTGTTGCCTTACTTAAAACTTGCTTTCCCAGAGTAATGAAAGAAATATCAACAGAGTTCCATAAATTTATTTTCCTTCCAACACCAGGAATAGATTTTGGATAGTCCAGTGGATGTTTCTTATACAGCCCACCTCTCTCCAGCTCCATGCTGTGAGAATTCCCTCCATCAGCTTTGTTCATCTGTAATCATTGCACTATGGACTCAGCAGCACGGGAGACACAGAAGTTAGAGCTGACACTCCGTGGGATGGGTTACAGCCAAGCAAATCTTCCTCCTGTGTATTCACAGGCTAAAAATCCATGCATGTGGTAGTTGCCCAATGACCTCTTCACGTGGCCAGCCACAAAAATGAGTTTTGAACATCCTCATTTTAACACAACTAGAAGGTGCTGGGAAAGACTCTAACAGCCTTCACGATTTAGGATCATTTCAGACTGATTCCTTTAAGTAGTAATTCTCAACCTTCTCATACCAGAATCACTTTCAGTCCACCTGGGATCAAGCCAGCACCCTTTCCTCCCCCTTAAAAGTTCAATCCCCTGCTGTCTGCTTGCTGTCATCAGGGTTGTACTTCCATGCAGGTATAACAGAAAACCCTAAAACTTGCAAGAATCTCAGAAATACAAAAGCACAGAATCATGTTAAGAAGGAGAGTTATCTGCATGGCACTTCAGAAAGGTTTAGCTATCAGCTTCTTGTAGAATTACAGAACTGCTTTATTCAAAGACCTGGATGTCATACTACTGGCAGTGCAATTGCAAGGTGTTACTAAGCTATGAAGTTAGTTGGCACTACTCACTTTCCAGAGCTTCATTGGACAGTATAGACTTCTCCAGCTGGAAAATAGCATTTCTTTCATCTTCGCTGCTGACTGGAATATGATCTGGTTTTCTTGCAGTTTCATCAGTCTGTACAACCTGTAAATGTGCACAGTGCTTGAGTAATGAGACAGGTGAAGGTTGCACAGCACGAGTGTGAAGTGTACTGGGTTTCCTGCCTTCCCTGCCATCTCTCCTCCCCAGTCAAGAGAGACACAGACTTAATGGAACAAGTCCAGCCAAGGGCCACACAGATCAAGGAACTGGAGCATCTCTCATAGAAGGAGAAGCTGAGAGAACTGGGACAGTTCAGCCTGGAGAAGAGAAGGCTCAGTGGCATCTTACCAACGTGTATAATTATCTGATGCAGGGAATCAGAAGGCAGAGCCAGTCTTTTTTCACTGGTGCCCAGTGATGGAACAAGGGAGGCAAAAGCATAAATCGAAGTGCATAGAACTCCATACACCAGAAAATACTTTAAAAAACAAAAACAAAACAAAACAACCCCCCACAACCACAAGCGTGAGGACAGTTGAACTCTGGCAGAGATAGAAGACAGAGGCTGTGGAATCTCCATCCTCAGAGATATTCAAAACCCAGTGGGACACTGTCTGTGATGATCTGCTACAGCTGCCCTTGCTTGAGCAAGGGGATTGGACCAGGCAGTCTCCAGAGGTTCCTTCCAACCTCACCCATTCTGTGATTCCAAGTCAAAATATCAGTTTTGTCTCACGAGGCAAGCATTCTTAATTTTAAATTATGCCAAATGCTAGCCACTGCACAGCAACACTGAGCTGCTTTGAAGTTAACACTTCAAAAATAAACATAAAAGTAATGACACTTCCTTTATATTACCTAGAAAGAAGTAACAAATTGACACCAGTCTTGGATTCCCTTAAAATTGCTTATCGTTAAAATTTTACTACTTTTATTAAAATAGTATAGACTTACACCAACTTTAAAAAAGCTTGCAGATGTACAATCACACTCACACATGGAAAATGACGCTACCACAAATCATTTGCAAAAGGCCAAAAAACCCCACACCTTGCATTTAGCATCTAGTACATAGATACCTTAGCTATATCAAGTTAAAGCAGTCCTGTATGCCACACTTATTTCCCCAAAATACATTTTAATTGGCGTTTATTTCTCATCAACATCAATGTAAGAAGTAGTTGGGGATGTAGGACAGTGCTTCTAGATTATTTTTTTTTTTTAAGTATTGCACTTACCTTGTTTGAAGGTCTGAATTCCGGTACCTTCACAGCTGAAATAATCTTCAAAATAGTTTCCTCTGACAAATCCTGTTAGGGTTTTGAAGAAAACCAATTTAAGTTCACCTCAACTCCAAAACATCCCCACAAAAAGACTGGATATCCAGTAGCATTTCAAAGAACACCAAAACAAAAAAATATCCCACAAGTATTCAATGATGTTTCAGTGAAACACCATCACTGAAACACCAAGTGATGTTTCAGTTGCTCCATTGAACCAGAGTGCAGCACTTGAAAACCAAACACAAGTGTAAACACAACTTACAGAAAGATCCAATTAGAAAAGGGTGACAAGAAAAAGAAAGGATAAGCAACACAGAAGTTGTCAAGTAGAAAAAACAGAACTTACAAACCATAGCTAAGACAATTAATTAAAAAAAAAAGTGCCTTAAAGAGATTTTTCAGTTCAGTTATTATATTGCACAGGAAATGGGTCCATCAAAATGAGAATTCCTGTGTTCAGAGCTTACTGAAAATACCCAACACACTACCCATTTCTTCTCTGGGTTAGGGCTTTAAATAAAGACGACTAAACGTAAGCAGTTGCTGACCAGTCAGTGCTGAAGGATAGATTAGTTTAATAATCATGTTAATCAATTTTTGGAAAGAACTGGGGGACTAAAACTGAGTACATCCAAGTTACACGACGTAGAGTATGGATTACCTTTTCTGTCAGAGGAACACAGTACACTGTGGCGAAGAGTTTTGCTGCGCTCACAATGAAACCGTAGTGCCTGAAGAAGAGAGGAAGATAATTTTTTTTTGGTTGGTTGGTTTCTTACTGCAGTTACCCAAAGTTTTGCAATCGTATTCAAAGAGGTCTGAAAAACCACATACAGAGAAACAATTCCCAGTGCACACAGTACAAAACAGATGATAGATCTTGAGAGACGCAGAAGTCCTCCTCAATATGAAGAAAACTGAGCGAAGAGTTATTTAATGAAAACCCTATTTCCTTTACCTTTACAGTCAAGAAAACAACTCTGAACACTAACAAGACATCAATATGATAAGAAAAATCTTCACCTCAGAAATACTTTGATATTTACCATCTCAGTTTTCACCCAAACTAAAAACGGCCATCCAGACAGTTTCTCAAAGCATGTGTAGATATGGAGCAGATAAATCCTATCAATCCTTCAGCCAAATCAATTTCTTAAATTATCTGTTAATACCCAAACCACCTATGTCAGACCCAAATTGTGAAGAAGAAAAGGGGTCCCTCCTCCACTAGGTCATTATAGGTATTCAAGTTAATTTGGCACATCCTGCATTTCATGATGTGGGCCGGTGGGGGTACAACAGCAAGAAATCATAACTCTGTAGTCACACAATAAATAAAATGGGTTTTCTAAGCCATTTCACCTTAGATGTTGTCAAAACTTCCCACAGCACCCTCCAATCCCATGTCAGTAAAAGTTAAGTTACCTGCAGTGAAAGTATGAGGCAGCTCACTGAATCTGACCTAACCTATGACTGCACACTAGAACTTATCAAATACTGGTCTAACTTCTACAAAACACATCAGTGGCAGTACCATACTTACAAAGGATCATTAAATTCAAACTTCACTGGGAAAGGTGGCCTCTTTGGTGACTGCCAAAACAAACCTGGTAAGAAGAGAGACTTAAGATGAAATCCTGAGGAATGGGAAACAGTAGTGCGTGAGGTAGGCCTGTGCACAACAGGCACAAAGGGGCATTTGTACTTACTTCCATCTTTTAATCGTGTATCAAGAGGAAATGAATGAAGGAGCTGAAGAGCCTAGAGGAAAAGCCAGAGTAGCTTTAGTAATTTGTCATATAATACTGGTATGACCACATTAGTCAAGCCTGCTTTCTAGTAACGATGGAAAAATCTTAATAGAGCTTTTACGACACACCAATACATAGGTGAAGTAATTTAAAGAGTTAAGAAAAATATAAGATGCCTGTGTCAAGGTGGAGAGCTTAAAGACACAAGCACTACTAGAGAGAGTGACTTGCCCATTCATTCACAGAACAAAGATGACATGCACAGATATAAGTTTATTAATACACAACATCACAATCACATCTTTCCCACAAAATTACACACCCAGCCCCTTAAGCAACACTGAGAACCAGATTCTCAGAATGACCGGCTCTTATTTCAGCCAACTTTTCTGTGACATCTTTTAGAAAATCAGGGGTATGAAGATGAGTTCAGTAACAAATGTTTAGCAGGGGAAACAAAAAGCCACTGTCCTTTAGTAAAAGCCACCTGATAACCCTGCTGCACTACTGAGCACAGCCACTGGGAGTCAGTAAATAAACCAGACTTAAAAGCAATACAGTAGAAAGAGGAAGGGATGCAGATTTTTTAAGTTTCAAGTACAGATTTTTACTTATTAAGAGATGGAAGGGAGACTTAGTCACCTAGTTATTAGGGCTACCAAGTTTTCTTAAATTCTTATGAGTCTACTGTCACCTCATTGCCAGGTCTTACCTACCTTATGGCTAAAGTACTTCTCAAATTTTACTCTTGCTAGCTCCACACACTGAGTCCAACTTCTGGGTCTTCTACTGAGTGTTTTAATAACATGAAAACAGCCTTCTAAGCTTTCCCCTGATTTTATTCGCTAGACAGAGAAGAAAATACGAAAATGTTAAAACAGACAGGATTCCTCCCAATCCAGTCAAACAGTAAATATGTTTTTAGAAAGTTATAGGCAAAATGAAACTGAGGGTCACTTTGTGAAGTATTATCCTTTAATGTGATTTTCTCCATTGGGTTTCTCCCCAGGTGCTGTGGTAAACTTGATGTATTTCCACTCAGTCCTATGGACCACAGGCCATTACAGACTCACAAGGACAGATATTAGGCGACAGGGTCTACTTTATTATTTAGTTGAATTCACTGTAAGCTAAGTTTTCTCTTCATTTTTGCCATCTGGCTGCACACCAGTGTGACATCTTCTGTACACTCGCTGGCAGTGCCTCAGTATTTCTGATATTCTACATGATGTACAGAGTACACAGGAGCCAGAGAAGCAGCCCAGGCATGAGGCTTTCCATCTTAGTTACGAGACACACCAGAAACACATCAACTCATGTCTTGGCCAAATACGTTTTCAGATTTTCTGAATAAAGTCAGAAAATAACCTAAAAATCTCAAACTTAAACAGAAACAAAATCCATAAAGCATTAGTTTAAACCCTGCATTTTACCCCAGCAACATTCCCCTACCTGTAAAACTTCTTCTGCAGATGGATACGTTTGCCAGAATTTGTTAAACAACGAGGGCTTGTGAGAAAACGAACTTTCGAACTAGAAAAATCAAAAGAACAAATATGGCATTTTGCAAGAGGTGCATCAGATTTCCAAATACACATTAAGTTACCCTGAACACCAGTAAGTGTTTTCCTTACCTTATCTCTTGCCCATTGTATCGTATGCTCAATGGCAGCTGGGAAAGACTTTAAGGTGCAAAAAGGTATTTCTTCTTCTGGTGGATCCCGCTGTAATTAAGGAGAGTTGCATGTACATGCAGGCTCATTAAAGTTTTTTGCTAATAATAACACCAAGAGTTTACAGACTAGGTAAGTTTTAAACTACACTGTTATAAAACACAAGGGGGCTTATTTATGCTTAGAACAAAATTTGTTTCATGAACACTAACAGTTTCACCAGAACCTAAACAGGGGGATAGTGCAAGAGTTTGAAGGTTCACTTCTCGTTTCCCCATTCAAACAGCGCTGCTGTAGGTGCTTGTAAAAATCTAGTAGTTTAATTCCTACTACAGGGGCTTGCTGTACCTGCCTGTGGAGGTGATATCCACCAAAACCAGAATGAGCAGGCAGAAAGCAGTTCTAAGAAGGAAACCCACAAGTAGAAAACCAGTTTGCAATGCCACAGTGGGACTAGATTATTGTTCAGAAGGGAATTTTCAAGGAGGAGGGAGGGGGAAGTCAATCCTGTGGAAATGCTTCAGAATTAGGACTTTTTCCAAAGCTTGTGTTTCAGGATTGACACAGTAGTTGCTTTCAATTGTTGGCAGAGGTGTAGTCACCAGCTAGATAGCAGACACGATATCACCAGCCTGCTCAAATTTTATAGCCTGTGAACTTTTCTTCGGAAGCCAAGGAAGCAATTATTTCCTAATAGTATTGTTCTACAGCAACTCAAATAGGCTACTTGTTTTAGACATATAACCAATTAAAGAATCAGAGGGCATGATGGGACTGGCTAGAGAAGGTAAGTGATGGTCTTGAAACACTTACGTGACTATTATAGGACTCTGTCAGATGTGGCACAATGACTTCTGTGTGTCCTTTTGTTCCCATAGTTCCAGAGTCTATAAGAGGACGCAGGTTTGCGACACAACGACTGACGTGGAAAGACAGAGACTATCAGAAAACAGTGTAATCACAACACCCTTGCCTTGTAGACGTTTCTGGAATGTAACCAGAATTGATTCGAGGCACTTTCAGAACAGTGGAAAAACTTAGAGAAAAGCTCAGGAAAAGAAGAGATTAAATAAGAAGAGCTATTTCGAGTTTGATCAGGACACAATAAACCTGAGCCTACGTGGATTAAGAGCATTAATAATTATTTTTAAATGGAAAACTCTCGACTTATAATTTAAATACATATTACACATAAATAATTCAGCTCACTGCCATGTGAGCAGTACCAGCCACACAACAGCAGAACTGATTTCCACCCCCTTCCTCCCCTCAGTCAAGATCCCTATAAAGGAGCAAGGTAAATCTCAGCAGTTTGCTATCAGACCTTATCAAACAGTCACAGGAAGATTAAGAATAGAAAAACAGAATTCACATAAGAAGGTAAAAAGCAGCCCCCACACCCTTTCCACAACCTACCTATCAATATATCTCCTTGCCTCAACATTGTCCAAAGCGGTCACAATCACATCTTGCTTGGTATAGAATTCATCACTGTAAGTGTTCTCAGTGGCTGGACAAACTTTATTAATATAGGAGTCAATCTTTAAGCAAGGATTGATGTTCAGAGTTGCTTCTGCTGCAGTATAGCTTTTAGGTTTCTAAAAGTATAAATACATATATATATATATATATGTCTCTCAACACAGAAGTATCGACTTCATTTGCTCATCAGCCAACAATTCACTGACAGAAATATCAACATGCAAAATACACAATAACAGAAATTCTTTAGTAATGTACCTCCCTCACTAGTAAATATCTTGAGTTTTATTTAGGGTGTCATAGACCACAAGGTGAAAATTCTGAAATGGTGCAGCAGAAGCCTATTGAGTAACTGAAAGTGATGCCACGTGCTGCCTCTCATGCTCTCAAAAAAATGCTGTAAGAAAGGAGTGGTTCAGGACTGTCAGAGGATAAACCCAGTCGTTACCGTGACTGTGTCTGTGCAGCACAGAGAGCAAACACCTGAGAATAATCACAGAACTGCCAGGCATTCCACACAGATTCAGAAGCAAAACTGAAATAGGGTTCTTAACCTCCCCAAAACTGAATGTAGCATGGCCAGAAGTAATCTAGGGATAAGCTCAAGACAGCGTGGCTTCTCAAAGTTTGCAGAGTTCACCTTCCCTTTACCTAACCATTCAAAATGTAATCCATTCCCAGATTTGCTAGATAAACCGGAAGCAGAAAATTCAGCCCCTTTTTTATTTTTATTGTGTTCTGTGTTTGCAATTAAAGGGGTAATTGCAGAGTATTCTCTCTGCTTCTAAAGAATTAACAATTTCTGTATGACACGTTTACTGAATGTACATGTGTTTTTTGCAAAGCTATTTACCAGCTTAACGAAGACTGAATTAAATAAGAAGAGAGCAACTTTGGTCAAGTCCTATCAGCAGTAGCTCTTCAACTGAGAACACTTCTGCCAGTGTCATCTCTTTTTTATTGTTTTGTTTTATTCTTCACAAATTTTGATGATAGAGCAAAGCATTTCTGGTACGTAACCCATGGCAGCTTCTTATGCAACAGAACATTCCTCATCTGATTCATAGAATCATGGAGTGGTTTGGGTTGGAAGGGACCTTAAAGATCATGGAGTTCCAACCTCCTTGCCCTGGGCAGGGGCACCTCCCACCAGAGCAGGTTGCTCCAAGCCCCATCCAGCCTGGCCTTGAACCCCTCCAGGGATGGGGCAGCCACAGCTTCTCTGGGCAACCTCTTCCAGGGTCTCACCACCCTCACAGCAAAGAAGTTCTTCCTAAAATCCCATCTAAATCTACTGTCAGTTTAAAACCATTACCCCTCATCCTATCACCCAACTCCCTAATAGTCCTTTCCTGTCTCTCCTGTAGGCCCCCTTTAGGTACTGGAAGGCTGCTCTAAGGTCTCCCCGGAGCCTTCTCTTCTCCAGGCTGAGTAACCCCAAATCTCTCAGCCTGTCTTCATAGGAGAGGTGTTCCAGCCCTCAGATCATTTTTATGGCCCTCCTCTAGACTTGTGCTCCAACAGGTCCATGTCCTTCCTGTGCTGAGGACTCCAAAGCTGGACACAGGATGCCAACATTGTTCTAGGTATTGTTTTAAAAGACACTGGATTTCATTACAGTCTTTTCTGGACAGAAGTACATGCACTCACAAGTTCAGCTGTAGGTGGGGACACAGGAGAGGGAAACAGAACAACAGTGCAGAAAGTTTAGTGAAGATGAAAGCCTACCTGTATGTGATGAGGTCGGAAAAGAAACTGCCTGTTCAGGTTGGATTTCTCTATCAGGTCTGGATCTGTAATTGTAACCTAAGTCAGAAGGGGCAAAAGCAACAGCTGAAGTTACAATTTAAGCGTAGCACTGAGCAGTAATATTGATGAAATCTCTACAGAAACTTGTCAAAAAAGAGCACTCCTGTTGGCATCCACTGTGGGCAACAGCTCTGCCTATACTGACTGATGAATTTTGTTTTGAAATCAAAATACAGCAAGGCTGCTCCCAGTATGTTCTGCTTCTAATTGCACACGATGTTGGCTCTATGCTGAGGCCAGCTCTGTGCAGAGATCAACCTGAAATAAGGCTTAGACTTAACGTTTTTAAGTGCTCTAATTATTGAATTATTCCTTGTCACATGACTTTTTAATAAGCAAAGTGAGGTTAACAGGTCACTTACCAACCCTCTGTCTTGCCCAGTACCGACACCAAGAAGCGCAAAGTTTTTTAGCATTTCACACCCTATAGCTCCACAGCCAACCTAAACAAATGACAAGCTTAGAGTCAGAAACAAAAGTAAAAACTACAAAGACAAGTATAATAGACAGGTCCCATTACAATTTTGGGCCATTTATTCTGCAGTGGCACATGTCATCAGAGCTGCTCTTGTAATTTTGAAGACTGTGTACATTAGCTGTATTGACAAGGCACGTGCAAAAAGAAAAATAAAAAAGTGTGTCAGTCCTACTCACCAAAAAAACATTCAAATCATGCAGCTTCTGGCACAGAGAATCTCCAATACAAGCCCTCAAGGCATCATACCTATCTCCCCTATGCAGGGACAGGAGACAAAAACCAGAAAACTAATAAGTTGTCATTTATCAGAGTAGCATCGAGGCCAAACTGCACTTTCAAATGAACTTAGAAAACCAGACTGAGTCCCCAATAACTCCTGGTCCTCCCATGCTCAAATATGACACTATTCTCAACCCCTAACCCGTCCCTCCAGCAAAAGGCACTGAACTAACTTTCAAAGGCATCTTCTGTGCCTGCTTGAGAGTTCCCTCAGGTATAACCACCACATAAACCAGCAGACTGTAGTTATATTTACCGTGGGAGAAATTCTTCAGAGCCCATCTTTTCTAAAGGTGTCACAATGTCCAACATATCTATATATAGCTGTAAAAAACAAAAGAAAAAAACCCACCAAACATTAAAAATCCGCAAAAGACATTCACGTTGTTTTAATTTAAAAAGCCAAGTAAATATTTTCTATATACAACAGTCTAGAAATTTAGAAGCACTCCATTTTTACTGTCAGCAGACGATACACAGCACTCTATTCCCTACAGTTTACTTCACAATTTTAGTGGACAGGAAAAAGACTCTGAAGTTTTTAAATCTAACTTTGTTCTGACACTTACCCAGTCTGAAAACACTGCTCTTATGTACAGTGGCTTAAGCTGGCATCTGGACTATATGCCATCTTTGCAGCCATGCCCAGCTCTCCTTGCTTGTGGAGAAAAAAGAATGGGATGTCTGAACCCCCAAAACAATAATTTTAACTAAAACTGCCTGTGCTTTCATTGTGTACATTAAAAAAAAAAGAAATTACTTTTTTCTCAGTCTCATTCCTTTTTTTCAGCCTATTTTGATCATACAGCAGTCACACACAACCACACGTTCATAACATCCCTGCCAATATAAAGATCCAAACCCAAAGACAGCCTTACCCACTGCTGCAACGGTGAAAATTTTCCTGTTACTGCTTTCAAGACTTCCTGGCTAGCAACACCACCCACTGCTGCAGCCAGAGGAGCTAGAAATCCCTGAGCAGTCCTAGACAACCATTTCACTACATCTCCGTTCACCTGAGGCTGAAAAACAAGACAAAACACCAGCTTTATCCAGTCAATCAAGCAAGTCAGTGCTTGACAGCATCATCGATCATTTCCTTCAGAAAAGGCAGACAAAGGATTTCACTCCGACTAGCAAAAAGCTTTCCAGCCAAGACAGATCCACTGCATTGGATTATGCATTTCCCTAAAAACTGGATTTAAACAGCCACAGGATTCAGCCTTCACGTCAGCTGAACCCGGGCTGAAACACCATTCTGTTTCCTCGCTTCAGAAAGCCAACAGATCCATCTAAAGATGGACACAAGGACCAGAACAAGGACCAACAACTAAAGCATGACCTTTAGGTAAATAAATAAGGGTATAAAAATGACTCATAAGGATGATGATTCCTTACTCACTTTGGTTTCCAGTGTTTCACTTATAGATATGGCTATTTTCAGCATTTCCTCAGCATCTTGAAGGCATCTAGACACCAGGGTAGAAACAGTAATCATCATTTCAACATTCCAGAGTCCTTCTAGAAATATATTTAACCGAGAAAAAAAAAGCACTGGATACAGAGTTTAGAAATTTATATTGGCTTTAACAGTGGAGATGAAAGATGCCCTTCTATCCAGGGTTAGCTCAAAAACAGGAGGCTCAGTGGAGAAGCCCACGTGCATGTCCAGTCTTAAGATTTGTACTTTGTAAGTAGTTTTGTCTCCTTTAACTCAGAACTATGCACATCAAGAACAACAGCTGAAAAAATACAGAAAATGAAAAACAAATCCTTCAGACTTTTTTTTTTTAAATCCATAAGTCACAGGATAATTCAGGAATCACCACTCAAATAATTCTTCCATATTAACCCCATGATGTGAAAAAAAACTGGCACAGATTGCCTCCAGAAGCATTTTCTGTCTACCTGGGCCCAGAAAATGCCATTGTTATTGGGTAAAACCCTGTTACAAACCCAGGCATGCATTAGGCAACGTTTTTCAGCTAGATTTCAACTTTTTATTCCCATGTCATCTATTAAGTACCAGACAGACAAGGTACCCTGCTGCTCATCAAAGCAGTAAGTACAGTAAGAAGAGAGATCTGTCTGATTCAAGGCTTAATGAAAACAAGAATTCTGCCTTACCCAATGTTTGGCCTGCGACCAAAGTTCTCCTGGAAGTGGTTCAAGGCAAGCATGGCAACATGGATCTGCAAAGGGGCCTGTTAAAAGACAAGAATAGCTGTTGATCAGTTACAACCTTGAGAAAACGGAAGGAAACTGAAGGAAAACAAAAGCACCTCTTTGAACTCCTATGATCCCACTTCACTCCCTTGTCTCTTAACCATAGCGCTCAAGAAAAGTTCTTAAATAGCATTAAAAAGTGAATTTGAAACACCTTACACTAATGTTTTTAAAAGCTGGGTTTATAAAGTATTACTCAGTGGTAATGCAATGCCCTTCACACACATTCAGCACCCACTTCAACTAAGTTCAACTACAGAGTCCCCAAAAGAAACTGGAAAAATGCAGTGAACTTCTTTTAACTAGACATTAGACTGCATTGCATTTTGCCAAATATCAATACCAAAGCCCAGTATTAAGCAGTCAAAGATGGAATTCAGACCTTACATTATCAAACAAAAAAATCATTAGATCAACATTTTTAGTTTAAAATTTTAATGAGCCTGAGACCTACATGCCTTGCGCGTCCATAATATTTCACTAAAACTGTGTTAGAGGCAAACACTGCTAGCTTCCTCTCAGATTTTAGAAATACATCTGAACCATTTTTTCAAAGAAAAAAAATTTATTCTTACACTATTAATTCCAGTTTCCCACCAATCTATGATCACCTTCTGATTATCCCAGCTTTGAAGCCAGTGTGATTTTTATCAACCAAACACCGATAAATACAGGAAAAAACCATGGTGTCACTTTGCAAAATTTTACAATCCCATGAATTAAACACTTAACAAAAAATGGGGATTTTAAACAGCAGAGGGGGCTGAGCTACGCATTTACAATATACTTGGGGCAAATCATGGATAACAAGCCTCAGGGGTGATCTAAACCATAATGTGTATTCTGCGTAACCACCCAAACTGATACCTCAACTTATTTCACACTTTAAACTCATATTTAACTCCTACAGAGTAAAGTTAGGAAACGACATTGCTCTACAGGTAAAGCTGCAGATTCCATGTAGTGTTAATATTAAAGCACTCACACCCAAATCCCAGTATGTTAATTACCTGAGGCTTGCTAAAATCTGCAACAAGGCATAATGGATTTGTTATCTGCTTCTCCAACCGTTCCTGGAAAAACAGAATTCATGGTAAGAACAGACCCACTTGAGGACAAAACATTTGCTGCTTCCTGGAGAGACTAAGAACCAAATATCCTTTCTTACTGGTAGTGCTATTACTCTCTCCATTATTAATGCCACAAAAGTATGATCCACTCTAAGTTTTGTCAACTAAAAATGGTCAGAGAGGTGTTTCACAGCCCAGTGGTAAGACCCATCTCTTAAACTCCTCTGAGGTTGGCTACCAGAGACTCTATAGGCAACTGGCTGTTGGCTTGTGGACCTTCCCCACCCAGGAAGCTACTGCTTCACAGAGACAAGGCACTGAGCTGTGCATTCTCATACCATTTTTCTTTTTAGAAGAATGTTTGAGGGCAGTCAGTATTAACTTTCTGCGGGCACAGGAAGGCACACAGCATCACGTAGCTTGCAACCCCTCTTATCCAACTGTGTCTTCTTCTCAGAAGGCCACCAAGAAACCACATATTTGTAGACCTTCATGGAGTTCCCAGCAGTACAGGGACAGGCTGCCCATATATATGTATTTTATTTTTTTTTCTCTACACTGGCAGTTAACTTTGAAATATTTCCTATTCTCTAGGGCTTTGTAAATGGGTATCACTATTCCTACCCAAGAAAATGACTGTAAACCCAAATGGTGAGTAACCAAATCTGCTGGACTCCCCTTCCAGTGCTCAGGCCTTTAGTGCTCAAGAACCCAGTAACGTCAAGCTGATACTTACAAAGTAAAGTGTCTTGGGTGTCTTCACCTGGACAGCGATGCCTCCATGTAAATATGGCTCCATATCTGATGTATTGCCAATGCTGAAGGAATAAGGTGACACCACTGGAAAGTAAAAAGAATAAAAAATGTGACTGATAATTAAAAGTATCATCGGATACTGTAACTCCAAATACAACACGGTGGGGTTGTGCCAATGCTTTTTACACTGGAATTTTGTAGTGTGCAACCTGGCTTTGAAAGCATAAAGATGGCTGATCCTCCCAACAGGATTGTCCCTCTCTGCCAGTTTCTGGGCTCAAGCATTAGTTTCACATGCTCAGCTATAAAATAATCTTTTTAAAGTGGCAGCAGATTTAACAAGAATTCTGATGACCACAGCTCTGTAACAAAAATGAAATAGTTTTCAGTTTTATTTATACTGTCCAGTATATTGCTCAGAGTAGGATTTAAGCCCCATGACTAGAACAACGGGTGATTAGAAAGGGCAGCTGGGGCATTTAAATCACATCTTTCCTCTCATACCACCTGGAGAATTGGTCAGATAAAGCAAGAAGACACAAAAATTGTTAAATCGAGGAAAACCAAAACCAGAAGCCGGGCTGTGATTAAGAGGAAGGAACCAAACAGCACCAGCAGTAGCAGAACACACAACCAGCCCCCACCTACCCTCTTCTGCCCCAAACTACCCTCTTCTGCCCCAAACTAACAGGCATTCAGATCTGGGAACTAGACAACTCCCCAGCATCCAAAAGGAACCAAGCAGTATGCCTTGAGACAAGCATGATGCAGACCAAAGCAGGGTAAACTTTAAATCATGATAATCACTTCAAAAGCATGCTCAGAAAGAGAGCAACATCAATACACCCCTGTACATTTAAACTGTCACTCAAAAAACTCCAAGGCAAACAGGGACAAAGTGGTGTTAATTTAGTCCAAAATCATGACAGAAGCACAGGCACTACTGGGCCCTCCAAAAAAACAAAACAGGTTTGTCAACAAATTACTGATGGTAAAACAGAAATGGATTCAAGACAACACTTGGAAGTTGTTGTCTTGGGAGCTACAGGAAGCTACAACAGTCCAAAAAAACCCAAATAACTTGCAAATTAGTCAGGAAGAGTTTACCTGTTATCTGGTGGGTGGATCCATTTAAGCATGACATCCCATTAACTTCCCGAAAGGTTAAGAACTGTCCTGACTCAAGCCTGTGGGGATGATTTTCAAGGCAAGTGACAATACCAGGATTTGACTGAAAGTGAAAGTGGTGAAATTAGCAAGGAGAAAAGTATCTTGTGTGAAGGACTCACGCTTCATCCTGGACACACAGCTTTTTTTTTTTTCTATTGAAACTGCCTCTAATAGTTTTAGCACCTCAGTTCTGCCATAACAAGAGTTATCTACGATAGCTTTTTCCATTCTATTGTTTCCAGTTTAACAGTGTTTTCATAACACAGACCTTCTCCTTTTTATCTCTTACAGTTCTTAGCATGTCAGCAAACTGCATTTGTTAGTTCTTAGCAGTCAAATTCATAGTTCTGAAGCAGTAGCAAACTTACCTCCTTTTTCCAAACCTAAAATAGACTTTACATACCAAGAAATTTTCACAGACATTAAGAAATAAGATCTTGTGAGTGGTCCTCACTGCTCCATTACCTTACTACTCCTTACCCTCCTTCCTGAGGTCCCGAATTAGAAAGATTTCAGTCAAATAGCATAAAACTTAATTACAGCAGACTACATTATTCTCTGTGGCATGGAGAACAACAAGGGAGTTGACCAGAGGAAGTTGTTCCCTGATTTAGGGACAGAATTCCACCTCAACCCTGTCCACAGGACAGGAACAGCCGCTTGATGGCAGTTTTGGAACCGAGCTGTAATTCTGGTCAGTTTTATACTTCAGAGAATGGCAGCAAAGTTCAACTGAACTCAAGTATCAGATTATGAATCACGGGATATATATACATATACACGAATGTATATTAATTCCTTGACTTGTCAGGCAATCAGCACAAGCCATGGAACATAACTGTGTACTCTTTACATCATGAACAAGAACAATCAAATCATCCATTCCCTTTTAAAGATATCAAAGAGCAGGCTACCCAAATCACATCATGAGTTTTAATTCAGATCAAACCCAACTTGCTATACAACCCTTTCCAGTTTGGTTCTTATTACATCTAAATTGGAGATATGACAAAAGACTTGCAGTGAATGAGGTTATAGTCTGGGCTGCCAGAGTTGAGAGAAGGAGCTAAAGTCATTTCCATTTATAAAACAATAATACAAGATCAAATGGACACCTGGACATTCTGCACGAGTAGTATTAGCAGTAACATGCTCTTCTCATCACTTCTGCTTTAAGTAGGTTAAAAAAAAAATTTCCATTTCTTTTCAAAACAGGCTGTCAATTCCCTTGATCATTCCAGTAGGCCTCCTCCATATGTGATGCAGTTTCTCATAAAAAAGGGCTATTTTCATGCATATTTCAAGGCTTCCTGAGAAGACTAAACCTATTTTCACACCAAGGCTATGTCCTGTTCTCTCTACATCTCCTCATTTTTTTCTCTCTTCAAAAAAAAAGTCTCAAAATGGTGATGTTGCATTTCTAGTACTGACCAGGAGGCACTACTATCTCTACCATGTTAGCATGTTATCCCTCACACAAGAACGAAGTAACTTTCTTTGCCTCTGCTATACTGACAAATTTTCAGCTGCTTAGTAGGCTGCTGCTGAATTGAAACACTCTGCTTGGTCACATAGTCAATCATTGTATTAAGAAAAAAATAATAAATTGAAGCACTACAATGACTTCTATCCCTTACTTGCGTTATATTTGAAATGAAGATCTCCTTTGGCTCCTCTCCCGTTGTATCCAGCACTTCAAATTCATCACCAAAGTCACAAAACAAACGTGAACATATTCCATACACATCTGCACTGATGAACTACAAGAGAAAGTTAAAAATCAGGAGTAATCACAGAACAGCACAAGCCAACAGAATGACCTCTCACATTCAACCTTGTCCAAGGCTGGCAGGTTTGACTTCTACAGTGGAAACCTTTCACATGCACCCAGGCAACTGACTATAGAGCATGATATATAGATAGACAGATATCTATATCCACAAAAAACAGGAAATCAAACCAATACATAGTGAAAAGGCTACCGTTTGGCAAAAGACAATTTCCACAAAAAAGACATTGAGGGGCTGGAGCGGGTCCAGAGAAGGACAACAGAGCTGGTGAGGGGTCTGGAGCACAAGCCTTATGAG
>BJBW01015543.1:0-90049 GCA_004320125.1 Scolopax mira
GAGTGAAGTCCAAATAAATTAATTTGAACCTCGCAGTGAAGTCCTTTCTCCCCGTTTCGTCACAGCAATTCACTCTTGGAGGCAAGCAGTAAAAGGAATAACATCCCTCCATGCCATGTCACCCTTTGCTATCTCTGTAGATTCTTTCAGCTTAGCTGCCCTTCCTGATACAGAAACTCAGAAAAAGCTCTATGGAGATAGATACCCACAAAGATATGAGCTAACTTTTTCTCCATTTTCTTACAAAATGCATACTATTGCATTTTTTTGAGCAGTAAGTAGGAATATTGTTTTAAAATAAAAAGAATAAATAATAAAATTAAAAATAAATGGAAAGATAAAAAGAATAAAAAACAAACTCTGAATGACTCTTTCTGTTCTCAGCCAACTCTAAGTAAACACTGTAGAGATGGGAGGAATGAAGGCTATCTTTGTGCCACATATTCCATTTACTAAGCGTCAAGAGAGTCATTCACAAGTTCCATTATGTGCTCATAAATCGTAGAAGAGTTCCTTATGTTTTTTTTAATAAACAAATTTAGCTGTCTACTGATAAATTGAACAAACCCCACTAGACCACAGCCCTCAGGCCACATGGCAAAAGGAAATGTGCATCTTAGAGTTCAGCTTGAGCCGGGAGAAAACAATTGTCTAAGGTCTATTCCAGCAGCAACAAGCATCAGTCATCTTTAGGCCCTGATGTGGTAGTCAGAAAGGCAACCACTATTACAAAAACCCCAATTCTGTGAAGCATGCATGGATGACTTGTACTCTTCCATCTCTCCCAGCCAAGGCATAAAACCGATCAGTTGAGCAGCAAGCCTGGTAGCTGTCTTCCTAGGGTTCTTTGACAGGTAAAACTTTTTGCATAATGGTCCCCTTTAACAAAATATTTTGGTATAACTAATCCCTTTAAAATTACACTCAACAACTCAGAACCACTACATAGAAATTCCAACTGCTGCCAGTGCTTTTGAAATCCTATGCCACAGTTTGTTTTTTGAGACAACACATAGCTGCTAACAGATATAATAAATGAATATATTAAGCAGTATCCCACACACAGAATTAATTCAAATATAAAGTATCTTACAAGGAATACTCTTGAGTTCCCTCTTTGGTCTATTGTCCAATTAAATTGTTCTGTAAAATTTGTGGTTCGCAGTGCTCTCAATTATTCATTCCACTGAATTTGCATTGTGGCCAAGGTTTCCAAAATCATGCCTCAAATTAAAAGGTTTAAGTTCCTTATTTCTATTCCTAAATGAATGCGCCAACTTTAGAAATGACCTGACCAGCAAAAAAATGGATTCCACTGCTGTTGGAAGTGGCAAGTACTCAGTCCCCACATCACCTCTGTCCTTGGGCTGGTGTAGATGGTCTATGTGGCCATTCTGACTGAGTCATTGGCATGGGAGAATTTTATTTTGGAGGCTTATTATTACCCAGCTCAGTGTTTCAATTATATTTACAGCATCACCATGCAAAAAATTATACTCTTTCAAGTGAGGCAGCAAACAAAAATGGGGTGTGAGGAGAAAGACTTTTTCAAACTTGTATTACCCCAGAAAAACACTGTTGTGAACCCACGGACATAGAGGACATGTTTATGTCAAGAGGGTGGTTTGGAGGAAAGCTGAAAATTATTTCTAATAGAAGTCTAAAAAGTTAGTGTTTTCACATCTGAACAGAAAGAAGTGAAAATGCAAGAAGAGCAAGAAACGACCTGCAGTTGCTCTTCCAATACATTGTGCTAATTTTTTTTGTCTACCTGCTGCTGCCAGCACAAGGTACTAGAGAAAAATAGATCCATGAAAGCAGCCATCGCCTTTACTTTTTAACATAAAGGAGCATTGATTTTTGTTGGTAAGGGATAAAAAATCAACAATGTAGAAAAAATATACCTTTAGAGCTACTAAATATGAATGTATACATGTTTTATAAAAAAATTATAAGTATGCAATGGAAAAGAAAAGTATTAGAATTAAAACTCTATCATGATTTTATTTTTAAATGTATCTCAATTGAGAAAAATTTACCCTCTGAATTTTATGGTGTAGCAGCATTCTCTTACAGAAATCATCACAATTGATTTATCCTGTACTTAAAATACCTGGTTTGGGAAATTAATAACATGGATAGATTAATCAGGAAAAAAAACCAAACCAACAGATAGAATGGCCTGGCAAAATCTAAGAAAATTCATTTTAATAGTTTGAGTTATAAATCTTTCAATTATTGGTAGCATAAATTAATTATCTTATACTAATACCTAAGAACCAGGACTGTGCCAATGAATAAGAGATAGTGGCATTAACCACTGAGACAGTACTGGTTACCATCACCATACTTTCAATACACGAAAGTCAGGTCATTGGGAAGTTCTTCCAAGCATCATGTAAAAAAGGCTGAATAAATACTGCAGTAGCTGTATTTATATGTGTGGAAAACTCTTTAAAAAAATGTGATATACCATAGGAGAGAGTGTGGAACATCTCTGCTGGAAAATTTAACAAATAGGCACCTCTGAGAAATCATATAGGGAGAGGAAAAGCTGTGAAAGCTTTTGAAAGTGAAGACATAAATTTTGTGTGATACAATAGTGGACAAGGATTTAAGAGAAAAATATACAGATTTGAATGGAAGAGTACGCATAGATTTATAAGGAAAAGGACAGTTTAATTTCTTATATTATTATTTTTATTACTTGTTACAGTAGGGCTTAGGAGAGCTAGTGCTCTTGTGATGAAAAATCCCAAAACAAACATTGAATTCAAAAATATTTAAAATGTCTTTTACTACTCTTTCTATATATCTTAAGTTTGTATGCCTTTGGATAGCTTTACGATTATTCACTTGGAATGATTAAAATATGTATAAGAAGAATTTTGATAATTTGAAACAATTAATTTTAGCATGAAAAGTCTCACTCGGAAGCATTCTGAGACTGACCTGGACTGAAATACTTTAAATTTGGTATCACCACGTTTGTTTTTCCCACTCTGGCAGATATCTTTTTAGTTGTTCTCCACTTCATAAATACTAATGTTCACTTTACAAACAGCATTTTCCCATTCTGCCACAAATTAGTTTTTAAAGAATAACAAGTACTCTGCAGAAATACAAAACTCTGTCCAGAAAGAAACTCTGCTTCCCAAGTTACCTCTGGGTATCATGTCACATGTTTAAATTCCAAGAGCGTGAACTAAAATCATTATTTGTAAATATTACTGCTGTATTTTTTCAGCTGAAAAATCCAACCTGATAATCTGGGATCCAACTGGATTGGGATCAATGTTAGATGAAACCATGCATTATGTAGGAATTTTATGTGAAATAAGCTGTCTGAGCATAACTTGTGAATATATACACAAGGCTCAATTCATCTGGGGAGGACTTTATTCTTATCATCCATCAGCCAAAGTGAAGTTCTCACTGTAACTCCACTGTAGATTGTATTTTATATAAACTTCCTGAGTCGAATACCATTATTTCTAAAATAACTTGAAAAACCATTTGCATATTTCCCAGAATGTCACTTTGGGATATTGGTCAGACTTTTAACCAGCATAAACCTGACAATTGTTTCTGCTCCAAATACGCACATATTTTGACCGTCCCAAAAGCTTTGTAGTTTTGGCAGAAAAATGAGTTTTTGAAAGTAGTCCGAAAACACAGTATTACCTTAAACAAGAGCATTATCTCTGAAAACCACCATTAACTATCAGATCTGTATACAAAATCTGCATTATTTACAGATGTCTCTATATAATACTGTCAAAAACTTTGCTAAAGCCAAATGTTATATTGCTCTAAATTACTGTTTTAATGTATCTGAATATCCTTGATTATGGGACAAAATGGAAATCTTATTATGCTAGTACAATAATTAGGTTAGAGCTGCTTTGCGATAATAGAGATTGAGACCAATTTTCTAGTGGCAGAAATGCAGTCAGTCTGGAGCTGCAGATCATGCAGAAATGCATCTCGGGAGTAATTGCACATGGACTCAGTTAAATGCCTAAAACAGTGGACCATATTTAAGTGCCATTTTAGTGCTGCTGTGGTCGTGGAAATGTGCCAGAGGAGGCCTTTCTAAAATGCTGGTTGAACCGATGCTGAAGTGCAAGGGTAATTTAGGGTATGGTCTCTAAGGAAGATGTGTAAAACAGCAGACTCAATGTGGGGCTGGATATCAAGCAATCCTCAGTTTTCCCTGAAAACACCATTAACGCTGGGAGAGCATGTCTGGTTTGAAGATGGTTTTCTTCTTCTATGTATTTTTCCCCCATTTATCATACTGTGGCATAATTACCTATGCTTATAACTCCATTGAAATAGAAGGAAAATGCATTCTGCAACAGACCTTTATAGTCTCTTTTTCTCTGTTCTCTCTCCTCAACAAAAGACTCCTAAAAAAATAGAACTGCAATATTTGGAGAAAATGAGAGAAGCCCGTACCAGAACTCTTTATAACCTGATCTGTCTAAATTGAGTCCTGTGTAAACTTTTAGAGGACCAATGTGAGGGTTACACGGGCTTTATCTTTCCTCTTCTAAATAGTTCCACTAAATTGAGGAGCTGGCCACATCAAAAAAGGCTGCTGGGTGATACTCAAAATTTCCCAAATGGTATGAATGAAATTCTCCAACATCTATAGGGTTTTCATTACTAAAATATCAAGACTAAAAATATATCAATAATTTCAAAGTCTAATGCTTAGTACACCAACATTAGACATTCTCTCCTCAGATGTATATGCAGAGAAAAGTTTATAGTATTCAGACAATGCCCATATAAATCCCATTTGGTCCATCAAAGAAAAAGTACAAAATATAATTAAGCAACAGCATGAACGTAAATTAAAACTCTGGATCAAGCCTGCCATACTTAAGCACTTCCTACGGATCCCAAGTATTGCACATAGCTTCCTTTATTAAAGACTATCAAGAAAAGAGTTCAATATGATGCACTTAGACCATCTTTGACACCCTATACATCTTGAAAAGAATGTATATTATATATAATCCACATGGAAACATATACTTCATAGGAAGGAAATGTCCTTTGTTTAAAACTAATGAAGTTTTTTCAATTTATTTTTTCCATAGGTGTCTATGTGAACATATGAATGAACAGTAAAAATATGACTGGGACCACAGTAAATACAATTTAGGTGCTTCAGTGATGGAAGATTTAGAAGCCTTGAAATAAATAAGAGGTATGTTGGAAGAATGGCAAACTGTTTGTATCATTCCCGTTTTGTTTTCTTCCTCTCATTGCTAGTGCTAAAATTCTTGCATAATGCTAAGCATTTGGGATTATGTATATAGGTATCTTTCTCAAAACTTCTTCCTTTTAAACTTCACTCTTGGCTAAGGTTTAGCTCTTTCCCACGTGTCAGCAAAGTATTTAAATATGCATTGATTTTTCAAGGAAAGTAGTACCTGAATAAATGGGACTTTGCGTGCTTGAGGATCAGTTTGGGCTTAATGTGTGTTTTGTTCTGTCAGCAAAAAGTGTTCAGCATTTAGTAGGACTGAACCCTTCCACTATTTGAGAAGGTTCTGTGGGCAAACTACAGGTCTGTGGTCAGGTACTGTATGAATATTGCTGTGAGCCAACAGGGTAAGGAAAAAAGGAAGGAAGAGCCAGAAATTAGACAGTAATAGCTATAGCTATAGCATGTCCCCTTACCCTCAGCTCCACATGTGGGCACAGTAGATGCCAGACTCTCTTGTTAGAGGTTTGAACTCTGAACCTGAGCCCTAATACTCTTCCCTGAGCTGCTAGAGAAGCAGAGTGCAGAGCCCGCTGTCACAGCCTCTAGTTTTCTCTTGCCTATTCCAAGGTTTGAAATAAAACCACTTAGAAGTTTCCTTGGCTGGGCAAAGTTTGCCGTCCTGGCTGGATGTCCCTACAGACAGTTCTTCTGCAGGACTTGTAGGCCAAGCAAACTTTCAAATCCTCCTTTCTTGGAGGGTTCCTGCACAGGGTTTAAGCAAATTTGAAGGCATCTTTTGGCATCATCTTGATGACAGAATTGATCCTCAGCTGTCAATGGGGGCTCTTATGGTCTTTTCATGTTGCTGTGATACCTCTACATGGCCTTGAAAAGATTCACTCAGTGATAAGAGTTGTCTTCAGAACATCTGACTGAAGCTTTCATGAAAAAAATAGCTTCTTTTAGTGTTTTCCAGGCTAGTTTATTACTGATGTGCTAGCATACTCTCTAGAGATTGTTAGTTCCCGACAGTTCTTTTACATAAATAAAATATTTATTTTTTCCTTTTTATATTAACCTAGATTTCAGCTGAAAAGCTTGGTTTTATGCTTTTTTATTTGGAAAAGTCTGTCTCACCTTTAATTCAGTGCCAGCCTCTGTGTGTTTGTGTGCATGCATGCATACGTGAATAGACTTACTTTCTAAATTTTTTTTTATTAATTAATCTGAAATGCTAGACAGGGTTGTCTAGCTAGGTGTCAGTTACTTCTCAGAACCAGACCACTCCTTTGGATGTTAATTATAGTTTGCAGTGCCTAATTATGGAAAAATGTAGTATTTTCCACATGAGCATCTGCCTTCATGGCACTGTCTGCAAATACCCATACTCGTGGTTTAGAGATTGTTTTCTGAGTGTCATATGGTTTAATTACAGATGAGTTTTCTAAATTCTTTCTACCTATTTTTTTTTTTGTCCTCTCTACATAGAATAACTACATTGCTTTTTTATTAATGTATATAGAGATCTGTGTAAATCCCTTTTACATTAAAGCAAAGACAGTGCTGATACTGATCCTGATACTTCCAGCATATATTTACTGGTACAGATTAGTACTGAATATAACAAAATGCTTCATTGGTATCTGATGAAACAGAAACTTGCATGATAGTGTCAGATTTATTTCCATGAAACACGGAGTATTCACACTTTATATTAGAAACCTGAGGCAATCTTTTGACCCACTCAGTTAAGGGAAAACCTTTGTAAAACTAGACTTATGTTCAGATGAATACACAGTAACCCAATGCTATTTAGTTACCTCAATTAGATGAACCTCTCAACCATTCAGACTCTGTGATTTTTAGGACTCATCTTTAACTAGATTATGGACAGGATCAAAGATAACTGAGGAGCTTGTGAAGGCTAATTCTGTTGATTTTTCAGGCCATTCTGCAAAGATAAAATCAAAGTTTCTGATTTATTCTTTTTTTCAGCATGATCTCTTCTGACTCAAAGTACAGGCTAAAATCTCAAATAGTAATATCCATAGAAAACTGAGGGTAAAGTTTTCATACGTCAATTGATGTAGGAGGACTATTATCTCAGGAACGCTTTTAGAAGTGTAGATGGGTTGGTCATTCCCATCCTTCATTTATACTTTTAACTGCGTGGCCGCAGGGAGCAAATTAGGTAAACATAAGTTCTAATTTGGAAAAGACAAACTGGAAATGAGTAAGGAATATAAGGTATTATTGGCCCTTGATGGGAATATGCACGTGTACAGCAGGTGCACTGACGTCCGTTGCTCCTGGATACAGAAACAAAAAATAAAAAGAGAAAGCCCAGAGCCAGTATAATCTCACTCCTTCCAGAAGAACTAAAACTTTGTTTTCCCATAAAGCGAATTAGATATTGTATACTTCAAATGGCCAAATTGTCTAGCCAAAGAAAGCAGAGATCTATCCTGTATTGCCGGGGCCACCTACTTGGTTCCTCCTCCCAACAAAGAATAAGAAAAAAGAAAGTGCAGCCTGATTGTGATAATTCTTGGATGTCTAAATTTTATTCTGCTTTCAGGGTTTTCATGGTGCGACTAAGCTGCCATCAGACAAGCTGGTCTAAAGTCTTGCAAGCATTATCTGTAAGTATCATTAACTTACTGGGAGGAAGGGTTGATAACATTAGCTAATGCTCGTGGTTTGCTGTGTGGGTATTTACCTTTTCTTTGGAAACTCAGCCTTAAGGGCCTTTGAAATGATCTGTGGGAGTGTTGGGAGGAGGAGGTCTGCTCACTGATGGAGCTGGCAGAGTTTTCCTTTAGAAGTAACCTAAAATCTATTTGCGCAGAGTGATCAAACATTATTGAGTTAGATGTGTAGAGGAGAAAAGGGTGTGTATTCAACACCAGTAGGTAACCGAAATACAGTTGGGATCTGTTTTAGTAGCCCATGCCTGCTAATATTCCAAGTGTCAAGAAATATTGTTCCCTTCATCTTTAACTGATCTTACTGCTGTATAAACAGGGATATTATTGCAAAGATAAAGTTATTGTTCCTATTACTTTATCACTAGGATTTTCCTCCATTAAAGTGTAATTTCCACTCCAGACATTACAACAAAAAAGCCTGTGAAGAAATAGTGCTATGGATTTCTCTTCTTTGCCCTCCTCTTAAATCACACTTTAAATCAAATGTCATCTTTATAGTAGTGGTCTAAAAAAAAGCACACTGATCATGGAGGGAATGTGATAAGGAAACATAAAAAGAAAGGGAAGAAAAATCAGAAATAACAAAATAGCAACCAAAACTTGGAAGGGTTTTCTTTTTTACAAAACCATTCAATCCAAAATCCCATGGCACCTGAATCTTAGAGAAAATCTGTATTTTGAGAAATTTCCAGTGCAAAATTAAACTTAAAATAATTAACAATTTATTTTAATTAGCCTTAAATCATCCATGACAGAATTACCTTGATGACATCTAGATTGCTGTAACCAGCTGCTGGAGTTACCACTCCCCTGAGATGACAAACGAGCATTTACAGTGTCAGACGGTTCCCTGCCAGCCCATACTTGGCTCACATTCAGATTTATTTTTTGGACAGTTTTATTTTTTCCCTATAAGAGAATGTTTAAATTATACAACACATATCTGAAGGGAAAAAAAATTAAAATCTTCTTTTTCAGTTGGCGAAAAGTGCGTCTTGTTCAAACCCTGCTCCTGTCACTGGAATCATGGACTCTGGCTTGAAGTTCGTTACACGCTGCTGTAATTGACAACGGAAGGGCAGAAGTACCAACCAGCACAGCAGCTACAGAAATGTGAACAAAGGTGGGTTTATCACTTACAGTAGATATGGTTTCCTGCCTATCTTACAATTTGCATAATTCAAAACTGGCAGAGTGTGGATATATTACATTCATAACTGGTTCTTGGAAATATGATTATTAGAATTACAGTTGTCCAGCTGTGGAAATAGCATAGGTTTTGCCACGGGATGGAGACCATGCTCACATGGTATGTGTGGCCATGGAGCAGGGAGCTAATCACTAAATTGGTATCAAGGATAATCTAAGAACAAATGCAGTTTTCAATGTGATCTTTTCAAAAATTTAGAGAGTGGATAAAGTCGGATTTTTATTTTTGGATTAAATTTTCACTTCTTTACCTCTTTTTTCTGTACACAAGATTATGTATTCCCTCTGACTTTTGTTTATGTTACTTCTTTTTATTTGCTTTTCTTGCTATTCCTATTTATCTTTCATAAAAAAATGTTTTCTTCTCCTGAGAGGACCTTTTTATATTTTCTATCCACAATATGAATCTATTCATGAACAATTAAGAGTATATTGTTACTTGGAAATACAATTACTTTAAGATTGCTTTCTTTTCATCTCAGTTATTTTGCGGCCTTTTAATTAAACCTCAACCTGGCTTTTTAATTTAAGTTTCACTCCTTCAATGCAAGCGGCCCCCCTTGACTAGTTTCATCTTTTTATTTCACGCCTCCTTCCTTCTTTGCTCTTTTGATTGTGTTGGCCTGGATTAAAACAAATCGTCTTTATTTCTCAACCAGTGCTGGTTGCAACTCCTTTCCCCGTCAGAAGGAATGAAGCAGTGAGTGAGAACTGCAGGGATGCTGTCAGTTGTTTATTCTAGGGCCGGTGCTATCTTAGCAGGCAGCTTCCTGAAGAAGCCGGGCGAACGGTAGCAAGGGGGGAGAGCCGGGGGGTGACTCGTGGCTCGGCACCCCACTTATCATACCTGCTGAAAGCCGGACCATCCATCCATTCCCCGCTGCCCCTTGGCCTCGCAGAAGTTTTCGGCTGGAGCCAGCCCTCCCGTGAACAGTGTGGAACGGCCGGCTCTCCCGGCTGGCTGATGCTTCCAGAGATTGTGGGCTGGCTGAAATCCACTATAATCACACTTTTATTTAATCGCTTTTATCGAATCCGAGGGCTGCAGGCGGCAGTCCCAGGTAGAGCAGGAAGTTTGGGAAGTGGTGGTGGTGCCAGCCCCGCCGCCGTGTCCGGCGGTGTTCTCCTGGTCTTACCACCCCGGCTGAGGGACCTGGGCAGGAACGTGGGGCAGCTGGAGGGAGGACGTTCAGACCAGGATCCGGACTCTACAGCGTGGGTCTGGAGGGAAGGGACCCTTTCCTATTTAAAACAGTTCTTTCCTGCTCCCTAAGTCTCCTAGCATACCTGTAACTGCTCTGTGCTATCAAAGAAAATCTGATCCCAGACATACTTTATGCAGCAGTTCTCCAGGGACTGTAGTTCTGACCCCAAAAAAGAGCTGTTACCTTCCTCAGACCTTTCTTGGCTACCCAGCAACTTATGGGAAAAAAAAAAAACCTACTTAACGCTTTTGAGACCGAATCAAACTCTTTTCCCCACAAACATTCAACAGCACCAGTGGGGAGCTCCCCATTGGGAACCACCTCAAGCAAGGACAGAGTTACTGGTTCCCGTTGGCGCAGGGAGCCAGCACCCTGAGGCTGTCACAGATGCTGTGTCTGTTATGGATGCTGCATGGCAAAGGAAATGAGTATAACTGAGAACTTGGAAATATATGGGAAATGAAGGATTGAAGTCTGTCCTTGTATGATTTTCAAAATAAAAAGGGTGCTGTGATTTATTTTTATTTATTTTATAATTTTTATTATTTTTTTTTATAGCACAGCAGGTACAAGGGGGAATTTTCTAAAGGAATTGCAGGAGATAAGTAGCAAACTGGTCTTTAAATGCCACAGCTATGAATATTCGATACAGTTCCAGGGTATTTATGTAGTAAACAATGAAATACAACACGAAATTGCAGTAATAAAAAAGCCAAGAGTTTCAAAGGATACATTAAGCTTCAGGCTTCTGGGTATAACTCGATTTTTAAATGACAGAAATTAGGGGAAGAAATTGGCATTCGTATTATTTCACAGCTGTCTTTGTGTTTCTGGCAGGGTCCTCTAACCCAGCAGCAAGATCCAATGGAGCAGATCTTGGGACTCTGCCTTTCTCACTTCATATTTTCTATAGTTTTATGCCTGTTTTTTTGTTTTGTTTTGTGTTGGTTTTTTTTTCCAGGACATTATTTTGCATGACTAATTTATGTACATGTATTTTTTTCTGTAGTGTAGCACACAGTCTGCCTCTTGCAAAGCACTTAGGGAATCGTGTTGGGAAGCTAGCAGGAGGAATTTTAATGTGATATAATATTTTTAATATTGAATGAAATTAGGAAGCAACACAAACAGTGTTATTATACATAACTTTGAGTCTGCAATTTTTCCTGTATGGTTTCATGCATATAAATGGAATATCCAGGGTCTGGCCATGTGTTAGCATCTCACATTTCCTTTCCTGCCACAAATGTTACTTATTATAATAGTATGAACTAAGTATTTTTTTATTGCTGTTCCAAATGAATAAGTAGAAACACACAAATATGGATTTGTTTTCCAATATTACCTGTGTCTGCTTTATAGTCTGATAAAATTTTTAGTTAACACAGCACTGAATAAATGTAGCCCGGTACAGTATGTTAACTCAAATATTTAACATGTGAAATTTAATAAAATAACAATTTAAACAGATAAGAATTAGTCAAATACAAAAACTATTAGAAACATTCCCATAATTCAAAATGAAATTCTCAACCATTATCAGATGTAGGAAAACCACATAAGAATCCATGAAAAAAAAAGTTTTCAAGCTCCAATAAATTAGATATAATAGACCTTTTTTTGTCAAACACAAAAATAAATATTATTGATTTTATGAATAAATACATTTTCTTAAATGATTTAGAAAGCTCTGTTTATTCATATACAGACAGTGTTTAGAATATGTAGTAGCCAGTATGTCTGCAGATATATTTATGTTGGACTGTTTAGATTGGCTTCACCTCTGTAATAATTTATAACAGTTTCAATGTAAACCTGCCATTGAGCAGGTCATAAAGGTCCTGCATTTTAACCATCATAATTTCAGATAAACCCACAAAACTATTTCTTGCAGGAAAGCTCTAGTTAATCCTTGAATATCTTTGGGATGGAATTTGTTTTTTTATTTAGCCAAATTTAAAGAGCAATAAAGACTGCATTTTAACTGTGTTTGATATTCCAGTACTGGTGATAATTTAAAATATATGCATTTTGTTTTGTTTTACAGCAGTAACTCTTCATTGACACTTATTAATACAGAAATTTCTCCCTTCAATTGATTTCAAGCCTTGCTTAGAAGAGAAAGCTACTGTTCATTTTTAAACGTTTCATTGTACACTAAAAAGCCTAACATAAACACAGTAGTGTTTTTCCACACTAAATGTAGATAGATCACTGCCATTTGTTTTTCACTTGATAGAAAATTCTTAAAGGCATGGATTTGGGAAGTGTGAGAATTATTTATTTAATTTCTAAGTTAAAAAAAAAAACACCACAACACAAACCACAACAAACCAACAACCTTTTTCTCAAAAAGAGCATTTTCTACCAAAATTCTACCAATATACTTGTCGTCAATGAAATGTTTTTGAATACTAAAAGCTAAACAATTTTTAAAAAGCTGTTATATTTTAGAATATATATATATATTAGTATTTTAAACAATGAAAATGCAAAAAATGCAAATACAAAAATTGATTTGGATTTTTTTGGGGGGGTTAGGTTGTTTTTCTGTTTTTTTTTTTCTTTAATTTTGTTTGTTTGTTTTTGTTTGTTTCTGTTTTGTTCTGTTTTGTTTTGTTTTGTTTGTAAGTTAAGGAAAGCATCTATCTTCTTTTGAGCATCTTCCTGTTCTTCCCTGACGACACCTGAGGGGATTTGTCTCATGCTTGAACGTCAGGTCTTACCCAGTGAGTTCTGCAGTTCCACATTGACCAGCAGTAGAGCATGGGACCAAAAGCCGAGCTCTCACTCTAAAACTATGCGGTCCTCTAAGAGAAATTAAATAAATCTTGAGCTTATTTTCTGTAAATACAGGGAGTTTATCCTTTCATGCAGATTTGTCATGTTTCTCACCACTTGCCTGTTCCCCACTCCTCTTGATTCAGGCAGCCCGGGTTTTACGTCAGTAGGCACAGAGGGTGCCTGTGGGATGGCTGCAAGGAATCGGGTGTTTTCCAGTTAAAAGGAAGAAGTTAAAAGCCTGTGGCACGTTTCCTAATAAAAGGCTTCATAGAGCTTTCTCCAGGTAATGTTACTATTAATTTTTTTAACTGTTTTCAATGCCACACGAACAGTACTTCTGTTAGTCCTGATGTCTTCCCTCTAACCTCTGATGTCCAGAATGTCAGTAAAAAGATGGTTGATGGGCTGCAGTGGGGAATAGAGGGGATCGTCTATCTAGGGGAAAATGTATCCTGATTTCTCCAGGTTGAGGTAAATTTTATATGTACTCACTATTAGAGTGTTGTTTGGATGCTTTGCAGATTGATTTCTAAAATGTTTCTAGATACGAGGCAAAACACTGAACAATAGCTCCAGCACTGTAACCTCTATTAAATATATTTGCCTAGATTTAAAATTTAATTGGACTGTCTTGGCACACAAATCGTGTAAACTGTGTAATACTCGTCAGAGTCCTTCACTTCCACAGGGATGAGTTCTCGGGATTTTTCCAATCTGCAGACAAAATTTCAAAGCCATTATACCGCTGGTTTTTAAATTAAATTGGGGACCTTTTCAAATGTCATTTTGTGCTAGTATAAATGCCCTGATGATGAAATGTAACAGAAACATAGTTTCACTTTTTTTATTCGTATAGTTTATCACTCACCCCCTGGTAACCCTCCCCCCGCTGTGGCTTGGAAGTCCCTTTGATACAAAGCAGTGTGCGAGCGTGGAAGAGAGATCTGGTGGTACAGACCAACATTTTGTGTGGTTTCCTACTTTTGAAAAATGAGGAATATTAGGGCTTCTCTTTGTTAGAAGTTAAGGAGGAACTTCAGCGACATTCACTACCAAGAGCTTTTTGTAGATAGCTCAGCCATCAGAGAGCTCAAATATATTATTATGGAAACCATTCTTTCCTCAAAAGTGGGAGGAGGTATGTATACCTCTTCCATTCAGAGGTATGTATATTTCTTGGTGCATACATTAACATATATATAGCTAGGGACTCCAGTCCAAATGATGTAGATATAATTTCCTGTCAGTCTGCTATATTGCATCTGTATTGGAAGGATTATTTTGTATGACCTGTTCTCAAAAGCACATAGATCTGTTAAGCATAGCTTTATTTCCACGTTTTTACGTAATTATTTAATCTATATCCTACACTGCATTTCTAAGGAATTTCTGAATGTGGGAACTGCTGACCCAAAGAAATGAAGATTTTTGTGACGCAGAAAATACCAGAGAAAAGAAAAGATAGGGATGAGCAGTACAACTTGCTGTAGCCCTGCAAAATATATGCATAGCCCTTACCTATTGCATTTGTACAGGCAATAGTTAGTTACTTGTTATTTCACAGTTGAAATGTCAAACTTCTGGCCAGGGCAGAAGTGGGAGGGTTCATTTTTACCTGCCCTCATCTGTGGAACTGTGTTTCCAGTGGTTACTGACTGGCCAGATGCTCTTTGTTTGGTAAATCCAGGTGAAAACCAAAGTCCTGAATGTTGATTTGCATTGAAGCATATACCGTGCCTTTTAAAAATACCTTGAACACCTTGTTTTTTCCCCAGACCCTGACTCATTCTGCAGGTTAGCGTGATCAGTTGTTTAATTATTACTGGGTGCTCAAATTCTGTTTCTGGCTCAGCTTCTGTAGTTGTGAGCTTTCCAGGTGTGCAAAATAATTGCTATTTCTCTTCCATGCCCTCCACCTCGGATCACGGAAGGCTGCCAGGTTTTTTGCTTATAGTTTGGCCTGCCTGACAGTCTTCCAAATAAGAACTGTTGGAATTAGACAGTGGTGTACCAGACTGCAGTTTGATGGTGAAGATGGAGATGCATGGCTCGTTAATGAGGATTTTTCCTTCTTCACAAACATTTGGGTGATCTTGACCAGCATACCATAGAGGGAGTTTCCTCTTTATTTTTTTTTCCTCTATGCCACATTTTTATTAGTTTTGCTTATAGAAATATAGCAAAACAGAAAAGGCCACACTGGCTTTGCTCTGTAAATATTTAAGTACAGACTGTGGGGACACATGGCAGGTATAAACCAGACTCAAAGCGGTCTCCAGGTTGGTGATGCTCTGTCTAATCTTATCTAAGTACCGCTGAACGTGGTACCCGGTGCCTCTGAGTTTATGTGTAGCCACGGCACGATGAGCCTTTCATTGCACTGTTTTCCTAGTTATTCTGTAAAACAAACTCACACTTGGGGTGGCAGAAACGCTTGGCAGGAATGCCCTTATAGTCACAGGTCAGGCGTTAGCAAAGAAGATGAATGATATGTGCTGCCCCCACCCGCGGGCACACAAAGGGACAGGCTATGCTTCACTGTCTTTTCCCCCCACTACCTGCAGCTGGACCCTTAAAGAGATATTAAAATAGATTTTTTGATATGTGGGGTTTGTTGGGGTTTTTTTTATTATTTTTTTTCTCTCTCACTCTCTTGAGCTTTTTGCCAGCTCTCTGACTTTTGAATTTCTCTCGTGTCTAGCATTATGCTCCCTGCACTGAGATCGTATCAAATTCTCTGCTGTGTAAATTGGCACGGCTACGCAGCGCTCGGAGGCTCTTTGCCAGTTTACACTGAGAACCTATCCCTAAACAATTATACTCAGCAGTACCAAAAAACCACTTAAATCAACAGAAAATGTAGGAAAACTTTTGGGCCCAAATCCCGCTGCCCTCAGCTTCTTAAATTGGAGAAACTACCAGGAAACAAGGACAAGGAAAGGGATCTTGGGGAGAGCTGGGGGCACAGTCAGCCTGTTCTCTCAGCAATCAGCAGAAGAAATAACAATACGAATCCCTTGCTGTCAGTTCCATCCACAAGAAGTAAACAAGAAGAAGCAAATCGATTAGTACTTAAAATAAAAGTATTCTCTCTGACTTTTTCTCTACTTCTCCCCTTGGTTGTAAATCATATAAACCTGCAGATACTGTGCTTCCTTGACAGAAAGACAAACATAGATAAGGGCATTTTATCATAATTCCATAGAACCACGGTAAAAATAAAGGCTCAGCAACTACATTAATGTGCAGCTGGCACAAGGTTCTTGAAGACAGTGAATCAGAATAGAAGAAGCCATGAAACAGGTAGGTGTGTGACTGCCTTTTGTCTGAAAGTCCTGGGTTTGCTGGTTTGCCAAGCCAAAGCACAGGCTACTGAGGACGCGTTGTAGGACAGCTTTGTTCTTCTGATCACCAGTCAAGTTCTGCTCATCTCATGCAAATTGCCCCACTGACTTCAGCAGCTACACTAGTAGGGCTATTGTGAGCAAACTTTGGCTTCAACGCTAACTGGGTCTTCAGCAAAACTAGACTTTTGTAGTCATGGAACGGGAAATGGTGCTGTGCAAATATTTACTGGTGCTAGTAACTATGAATTTCACATTTACAATTACACTAATGTCTGCCTAGGGTAGGATGAATCATGTCTTTTCCTAACAGAATGATTTATCCTATAAATATTTGTTGTAAAAGCAGGACACACTATGCGAGGCAGCGAGGAAATAATTTCATCTCTACAATTAGAAGAAGTACTCTAATTGACTTTTGACCTTGATAGTCCTATAAGGACTAACAGAAACTCTCTTACCCACTTTACACTATGTCTGTTGTGTAATGTTTAAATAAGGCTGTAATTCAGAGAAATGTCTTCCCTTGTTAAAATGTCAATAAAGTTCTTATTGTTTAAGGAAACTCCTGGTAGAATGTCTTGTACTTCAGCTGCGAATATTTATTCTTTCAAAAAAAAAAAAAGATGCTGGCTCTTGCAGTTTTTCTTCTGTCCTTCAGTGTTCTGCATAAATCTAAATTGTACCTATTTGACTGTTGTGTATGCACACACTGCGGATGAAATCATCGTACCACAGCCAGGTTCTCCTGAGAGATGTATCTTGAACTTACCCTACTCTACCTTTTGCCGTTGCTGATGGGTTGTTTTTCTTTAATGGTTCCCAATTACTCATTCCCAGTTTTGTGAGCAGCCTGGGGCAATGTACAAAGAAACTAGAACATGTACTTTCATTCTGGTTTCATGTTTATTCAGATATATTTTCTATTGAGGAAAAAACACACAATCAAGACAAAGATAGGTCCAATAGAGATCAAACTGAACAGAATGCTTGCATGTCTCTCTAGAGAAAAATCTTAATTGATAGTCAGTCTCACAGTGGCCCAGAGGATATTTTCTCCTGCTGGTTCATGCTGTTTGAATATTCTGAATGAGAAGAAAACACATTCATGTTTGTTTGTTACATTTCACAAGCTGACAAACCACTGCCAGAACACACGTGGTCCATTTTCAGTGAGTTTTGGCCAGGTGAGGAGACCCAGAGTGACATGCTTCTTCCCTACACATACATCCTCCCTGACAAAAATAGTTGTGAGATTAACAAAGGGCACTTACAGCTGGATTTTGTGTTAAGTTTAAATGAAGATGCGCAGAACTGTATTTATTGCAATTTTGATGCAATTCTTTCAAGAAATTAAACTGTGTGGTTGTACACTCTGCTGCCTTTGCCTCAGCCATTTAGATAAAGTCATCATATGGTTAGTTTTAGATGCTCTGTAATCCCAGTACCTGCCAGAGTAAGAAATGTGAAGGATGCCAAACTGTGGCGTTTGCTGGGCTCTAAGGCAGCCAAGATAAGCTGAAGGACCTGAGCTTTTCCTGTGAGCATTCCTTGGGAATGCTGTGTATCAGGAATTCTCCCCTGCTGTGTACAGTCTGAGAGGTATCTAAGCTCCCTACTTATAAAAAGTGGGGAGGAAAATGGCTAATGTATTCAAATCTGGACTGAAGAGGAAGGTATATGAACTGGGTTGTGAAACCAGGTGAAGAAAGAGGAGGATCACAGGCCACGAGTGAGGATCCACTAGATACACAGGACACTGATGAAATTAGCCAAAGGGAACTTAAGACAAAATCACAATGTTACCACTTCAGGTCAACTGTAAACAGGAAAGCAGCCATCTCAGGAAGAATCAGTGTTACTGTGAGGTCAAATCTATAAGTCCTGTGTAAAAGGTAGCAGAATTAGTGCATATTTCCTTCACTTGTGAAATAATCTTACAATTACTTTTTCTCAAGGAGCAGTTGGGCTTCCTTAAACAGCCAATTTTTATGTCTAAGTATAGCATTAACTTTTCATTCCTTTAGCTCACCCCATATTTGCATAATATTTATTTCTGGGTTTTTTTGTTTGTTTGTTTGTTTTTTGGTTTTTTTTTATAATTTCAGCCCAGGATGAATTTTAGAAGAAAAACTTTTTTTTTTGTTGTTCTGTTTTTAGGCTTGCATGTCACTTGGTTTCATATTTCTGACTAGATCTATAGGTGCAAGTCTATGCAATCAGATCTGGTGTTATGAGTGAGAAATTTAGGAAACAGGCTAGGGGCTAAAATGAGACAAGGAATGTACAGAGCATTAAGCTGAGTAGTACAGAGCATTAAGTTGAGTAGTAGAGTATTACTGTCAAGCCTCTGAGGTGTATGCAGTGAACTTAACCTGAAAAAGTACAGTTGCCTCTAGTTGTAAAAGATTTTCCTGAGCTACTACGATAAAGATACTATGGATGAAGTGTATGAACACAGGTACATTGTGCAGGGAAAGTCACCTCCCAGCTGTTTGCCTTCTACAGCCAAAGTTTTCCTGAAGCCCCCAGGAAGGTTCTGCCTGCACCAGTTTATCAGCAGTGCTGGCACCTCAACCAGTATTGACACAGATACTGAAGAAAGTAGTAAAGGAGATGGGTATATCTAGGAGGACATGATCTGAGAAGTAAAATCAGTGTTTTTCATGCAATTCTGTCAATTGCACAGCGTTCTTGTATCCATGGGGACAGATGTAAAGCAAGCATACAGTTCTTGATTGACAGTCCTTCCATTACTAATGCAAATGAATAAGCTATTACAAAATATCGAAAGACTTTGGAGGCCTTCAGGGCAAAAGTCTGCAGCAACAAGTATCAAGTCTGTGCTTTTTATTCATGAAAATAAAATATAGTAAATCTCCCTTCCTGCTGTGTTCCTTGCCTGCAGGATGGAGTGAAGGAGTCCTTTGGAACACAGGTTCACTTATGCATGTCTGGTCTGCCCCAGTCAGACATGTGGGAGAAACACAGCAAAGCAAGATCTCCAGGTACCTGGGTTGGGTTTTTTTTGGGAAATATTCTATTCTATTTGGCTAAAACAGTACCAAGCAACTGTATCTTCCACAAATGAGAAAGCTATGGACAACCAGTGAGCAGTTCCTGATCTGCTGTCCAAAGGCAACCCCCCTCTGTTCTCTAGTCGGTAAGTCTAGAATTGATGTAAATTTCTGATTGTATTATGTAACTTAAAAAAAAAAAATTAGAAATTAATCTGCTTTCATTTTAACCAGGTCAAAAATAAACTCTCAGGTTTGGACTGCTCACTTTTTTAGTTTGTTTTCGTCCTATCTGTTCATGGTAAAGGTAGTGTAGGCTTCAAAACTAGAGCATCAACAGCCTGACATTATAATTAGTATATCATATTAATTTCATATACCTCTATTTTAATTTTTTTTTATGAACAAGGAAGGAAAACATTTCTGGACTCGCTTTCTTGTCTGGTATACATGCTAAGGAAGAAAAGCTCTGGTTTCCAAATTTTTCTCACTGTTACTTTAAGAGGCAGAAGTAAATGCGTGTCCAAAACACTTTACTGCTTGTAAAGTCCTTCTGTATTTTAATGTGCCTCAGTATGACAAAATAAGAGGATATCTTTAAGTTTAGTAAGTCTCCTTTTCCTGTGTACTTTAATTTATGTTTCAGGCATTTCAAAGTGACTGTGCGGCACTCTATACATTGTAAAAAAAAAAAAAAAAAAAGCCTCTAGAAATGCTAGTCATGTTTAAAGTGAGAATAATTGGCCCTGACAGAGAGGAAAGTAGTAATTGGAATGAGAGTTGTTTAAATAACCGTTTAAATTTTCTTTCCTTACTTTTCCGATTATATGCACTATAAAGCAGGATTTCTTTGCCTTCGGTGTTTCACAGAGTCGTTTCTGTATGCAGCGTGCCCAGTAGTATAACTCAAGTAATAAGCCCAGCTATAATTTGGATTAGACTTTGAGTTTAGGTCCCTTACATACAAGTACACTATTCAATTGGTATTAACACTGTATCATCAAAATATTCAGTAGGCTGGAGCAGGACAGGCTAATTGCATCCTCTAATTCTTCTAAGTTATCATCATTCCTTCATTCTGAACGGTTTAATGGAAATTCTGATTCAACACTTGAGGAGGAAAAACATGCTTAAAAACTTGAGCTATGAATACACTTCATGTTCTGCTAAACACTCTCCTCACTGTTAGTATCCAAGGAAGAGTAAAGTTACCATGTTTTTCAGCCCTTCCTCTGTGTGATTTGTGTTGTTCTTCAATATGGCTTTGCTCAGAGCTGTACAGAACAGGTGTTTGAAAAAGCTTTGGAGAATGTCAAGCTTTAGTACTGTAACATGACTGTGACTATTTTCCTGTTGAGCACATCTGTCTCCTGCAATAGATGCAGCCCCCATCTAAATAGTAGCGGGGGTCTGCGTGGCCACATCTGCCCTCCTTCAAAATATTTATGCAAAATATAAATCAAGGCAGGGATTGATTTGAGAATCTGGAGGGATCAAGTGACATCTGCAGTCGAACAAATGAAATCTATACGTGCCTTTATTTGCAGAATAATATGTGAAAATTATTGTATGAGCTTGGTCATTTCCTACCTAAACTTTAAGGGACACAGCCAGAATGTATCAACCCTGCTAATCTCAGGGATCAGTTGTCCTTACAGCAAACTTTGATGTTTGTCTCCTGAACCTTTAGCTAAAACCTTCAAAGTGTCTTAGAGGAGCTTAGAACAGTGACGTGTTTGTTTTTCTGGTTTTGTTTTGTTTGGGGTTTTTCATTATTTTTTGTTGCATTGTTTGTTTTTTGTGTTTTAAAGGAAACAAAGTCATAGTGAAATTTGTCTCCATTAATGTGAGTGATAAACTTCTACTGACTTTGGTAACAAAGCATTTAATTCTTCTTAAACAGTGGTTGGTCCACTTTTTGAACAGTGCATCTAATGTGTTTAAATTCACAATTCAGAATAATTTGGATTCTTGATGCTGTCCAAGATGTAAAATGGAGACCAATAATTATAAAAGTATATGATTTATGAGAGTTGTTTTCCAGTTATATCCGTTTGACCAAAAAAATCACAACTCTTAGCAGGCTTATCTGCATTAAAAATAAAACTACTTGGGGATTCAACAATACAGAGATAACAAGAGGAGATCAGGCTTTTCAGTTCATCAATACATGTATTTTTTTCTGTCTACCTTTTGCAATATAGATGACATTACATGAGCTTTTGGTACTTTTTTACCTGAATTTCTTTAATCTTCACAAAGATATTCAGTATTTTTTTTTTAATATTGGGTTTCCTAGAGAATATTTATATGTGGAAAATGCTAATACTTGTTTGAATACAAGTTAGCATGGTGAAGAATGTGGGTATTTTGTGGCAAATTCTGACTTCACCAACCAAATGAAAATTTCACTTCAATTTCTTTTCCACTGTATTAACAAAATGCTTTACAAGAGGTTTTGTTCAGCTGCTCACGTCTGTCTCTTTCTGATGAGCTGGGCCTCTTCTGCTGAACTGCAATTCTCATGAGCCACCAATGGCTTTTCAGTCTGGGAGATCTGCACAGTCTGTGCCCCAGACTCTTATCCAGGGGTGCAGGTGATGGAGAAAGCAAACCAGCAGGGTGGGACAGGGGCAAGAAACATTCTGTCTATAATTACAGTGAGCATCAGCCTATCAAGAGCATCATGATGTTTTTTTAAATTTTTTTTTTTTTTTGCAAGAAACAGCTCTAGAGCTGAGAGTAGTCTGTGATCCACCTCAGAGGTTTAAGTAAGTTTGGAAGCTGAAAATCCTTCCTGCAGAAGGATGAAACTGGGGTTGCATCTGACTGGTTCCAGCCTGGGTCAAATATGCCTGGCCCTTCTGTATTGCAGATCAAGAGTTCAAGTATAAAATGACACAATGTTTTAAATGGGCAGTTTCAGTGTAAGCAGCAGCTGTAAGTGCAAAAAGCAATGATATTGCCATCACACCCCTAACAGTCAAAACTGTTTGGAAATCTCATTTGTTTTTCATTAGTTACCGCAACAGTTTGAATAAAATCCTGTTCAATCTCAGCAAAGAGTACTTTGGAAATGTTAGTCTGTTATTCTTTAAACAAAGTTCAACAGCTATTAACAGAGTACTTGTTTATGATCTTCTATAAATATTATGTTTCTGTACTTCTTTGAAAATGTGGACTTTTTAATTTCATTTTTATTTTAGTAAAAACTGTAAAATTATGACTCACCAGCTGCAGAGTGCCAAGACAGGATATTTCCCAATATATGGGGCAAACAACATTTTTATGTATTTTTGTTACCAATCATATAAAACCCAGCTTATTTTTATAAATGGCTCCATAGGCCTGCACCATAAAAGTTGCATATAATTTTATCCCAGGTTTCAGGAATTTTGGTGCCCATTACCTAGGAAATGTAAACTCTCATGTTCCTGAGCAAAGTCGACATTTTAGTGACCAGTGAAACCCACTCATTTTCATGCAGAAGTGGCCACCTTCCTTCCACTCAGCCAAAATCTCACAACCCAGACAGAAAGTGGAGCTGGACAAGAAAAAAAAAAAAAGAGCACAAGCTCCTACGAGGTTTCAGTACAACAGCTCAAAAGGAAGTTGCAAAATTAACAGGGTAAGGTAAGCAGTGTAATTTTTTTTTCTAATTCCTTGAGTGCATATTCTTGTGGCATAGCCACACAGATATCACCACTTATCTGTAAATCATCCAGAGAAAAACATGTCTTCAATTAATGAAGGGATTAAGCTTCATTGCATTATGATGGCTATAAAGCTTGCTGTAATAATACCTCCATTACCTCCCAGAGGTTTACCTCCAGAGCACTGAATGTGTCTGACCAAAAGGAGTTCTATTGAGCTATTTGTACAATTAACATGTAAATAACGTGGGTAGTTTAATCCCCAGATGTATATTTTATAATAGTTTAGCCTTCTGCCTTATCACTACTGCTATTAAAAGAAGTAGATTTAGATTTAAATCCAAATTGAAGGAGTTGCAGCACTGCTTTCACTTGTGGCTAAACCTTTCAGTGGCTTTCCTCAAAACTGAGATAAAATTAGATGTAGCTGTATAGTGTAGGATGCAGTAATGCATTCCAGTTTCACACAACACATTTGGCTTTATCATTACTTGAACTATTCTATTTATAAGCCAGGGATAGATCCATGCCTCTTCATTGAAAAAATGGACATGCAAGATTTTGTCCAAAAGAATAAGCAATCAGTTAGTTTTTTGACATGGAGTTTATGCTTTTTTGTTCCACCTTGTTTAAAGAGTGGTGTCAAGGCACAATATGAAACCCCCAAATCTAACCTGAGTAGAAGGCAAATGAAAGTTTTTTCTTGAGTGCTAAGAACCTGAGGAATAAACAGGAACAGCTGTAAGAGTGGTAAACAAACTCAAAGGAGAGCGGTTTAAGTAACTAAGAAGCAAAACATAAAGGTGGAATTTAGGAGGCTTATTAGGAATAAGGAGGATTATTTTAAAAGTTGATTGACTTCTTATTATCTTCTATAAGGTAATCCTTTGATGGCTCTGAAGAGGAGGTATTTAAGGAAAAGGAGACCTTCAATTCAGTAGCATGTACACCATCACCACATGTTGTAGAAGAGAAGTACATCTTAGCAAGCAATTAGCAGGGGCCAATGAGATGCAAAGAGTGATTTGGAAATTTACATTGGGTATTAGCCAAAGGGAACCTAGCCAGAGGAAGGTAGGATGGCTGCTAAAGACTTAATGCTAAAAAGAGCCAGTATTTGATCAAAGGAGGTAAAGATTAGGAAAGTGTCAAGAGCTTTGGCAAGCTTAGTAAAACAAAGGAGAGTGGATTAGACTTGAAGACACTGACAGTATCACATGAAGTGTATGGAAGGAAAGACTAAGACCACCATTGCTTTTGACCTCTGTTATTCCTCGCTGTCAGCTCCATAAAGACCCTGACTCCCTCTCCCTGATGCCATCCTCTTGGGTACTGTGCAGTGTTGTTGGGTCCCACAGGCTGAACAAATCCAACTCCCCAGCCTCCCCTCTCATGTCAAGTGCTCCAGCCCCCCACTGTCATGGCAGATTTCTCCTGAGCATGTCCTAGAGTTCCAACACCTTTTGTATTAGGGAAGCCATAACTGCACCAAAGTGCTGCCTAATGAGTACTGACTGAGCAGGAATAATCTTTTTCCTCTATCTACTGGCTATGCTTCTGTTCATACAGTCCTGTACCTTGTTGGTTTCACTGCTGCTGGTGTGTATCTGCTGCCCACCAGGACCTTCTGATCTTCTTTTAGCAGAGCTGCTCCCCAGCCAGCCAGCCCTCAGCCTGTCCTGGTGCAGTGATGCCAGTTTCTCCCAAGTTCAGGGTGTTGAATTTGTCCTGGTTGAATTTTATGAAGTTCCTCTGGGCCTGGCTGAGTCCCTCTGAGCTCTTGAGCATGTCACCTGCTCCCCCCACCACTCGTGGTGTCCACAGACGTGCCGAGGGAACATCCAGTGTCCTCCTGCTCATCAACAATGAGATTCATCAAGGAAAGGGAGAAGGCAGAGAGCACTGCACACATGGCAGTTTGGAGACTGGAACCAGGTAAATACTTTTTAAACATCTTTTTAGATAAAATATGTTTATAAAAGCAACACGAGGTCCTGACATTATGTGTAATTATGTGAGGAGCTTCTAAAAACCCACATTCAGTGGGACTGAATGGTACACAGGCAGTGAAGATTGTGTCCTTTTCAGCCATAACTATTTCAATTAATGAAGTTGATTTACTTCTGAGATAAAAATAAGTTTGTGACATTCTTCTTGCTTTCAGGATATAGTATTCAGCAAAATCTATCAGGTCTGTCATAAACTACCTTTTCAAACATCAACAGAGCGTTGCTGCATCTGGCAGCCCCTCTCGTGACACTGGGCTATCATTCTGCAGGCCAGGTATGTGAAATACACAGGCTCTGTGAAATACACAAGGTATAATTCTCTTTTTTTTTTTTTTCCCCCTTTTGCACAGATTAGAAAAACAGGATGTGAAAGGAATGACGTTCAGACACCAAATCAAAACGAAATTAAGAAGCCTCTTTGCAGTTCATGGGGTGACCATTCGCAGGCCCTCAGTAATTTATGGCTGTTCCACAGCACTGTGCAGGGTCGGTTCCAGTTCCATCAGAGTACAGCGCCTGACTCTCACTCTGGATAATCTGACAGCTAACTCTGGGACTAATCTTCATGTGATAACAAATTAAAGAAGTTTTTTTATTTCACTCATTTTTCCCCCTGTTAGATTACGTTGCAGTGTTGTCCTTTTAATAATGCTCAAGATTACTTCCTGGGCATGTGATATTACTGCAGTTTTTTGACTGGTTTTTTTTTTTCTCAAATGCAAGCTTTTAATTTTGTTTCATTTTATACATTATGTACTCCCATAGTCATTTTACTTTTAAAAACCCAATGTCAAAACAAGATTTGAGCTAATGGGAGCATATAAAAGTCTATTCACTTGATGCATCAGAAACCAGATTTTTATTTATGTTTTTTTGAACTCATTAATCAGACTTTGGGCAACAGCTATGCATTGGGAAAGAGCTGCGTACCCAAGGAACACTTAAAATCACACAGAATAGAGAATGCATTTAATTTTAATCACATTTATAACAGCTATGTCTAATCAGGGAACTGATTTGTGCTATGTGGTTAAATACAGTAGTCACAAAACATGGAAAACAAAAGTCTCATGTGAAACAGTCAATTTCATAGCTTAGATCAGTGAAAAAGTATCATTTGAGCACATAATTTACAAATTAACGACTAAAATTACAAGTGAAGTTTGTAGACAACATATATAGGAGACTAACAGCTTCCTTAAATATTAGCATCCATTTTTCAGGTGCCATCCCCATGAAGAACCCCCCATGCAGCTGCCCTCTTACTTTAGAGAACCTGAAATATCTATTAATAAAGAATCTGGATTCCTGCATGTCTAAAGGACTTTTGCACAATCAGATTGAAGAGCCTGTTCGGTGTCTTTTTTAAGCATATACTCTGCCAAGATTAATAGTTTTTCTGTCACCTTGCCTACCATGGTCCCTGATTTAATAAAGGGAAATAATAAAGCTCCTCTCAGCTTGGTGGCTCCCGAGGCACTTTGTTCTCCACATGGGTTGTATGTGGGAGTCTGAACGAGTCTACAAGGTGATGGGGTGCCTGAGGCTTTGTTACAAAACTCAGTATCCCTCTGTCTAAATCCCTGCTCTCAATCTAATGTTTTGCTTTTGTGCTCGCTTTTGTAAATGACTTTAAAAAAACCTGCTACTAGTATCTCTACTAATAAATGCTGAATGGCCCACATATGGTAGACCTTCTCCTGTTTTTGTTTTTCTACATACTATTTACTGAATAATTGAGGTATGTATGGTGTAAGAGATTTTTATTGTACATGGCATAGTTTAAACAATAGTGGTAGTTTCCAAGTTGTTAGAGAGGGACTTTCTGTTTGATAGAGAACATTTGTTTCACCAGCTGTGCAACTGTGGTCATCCAGGATCCCTGACTCAACTCATCATCTTTCTACTGACAACAATTAAATAATCGGAAAGAGAAAGAAGGATATATAGTCTGTTTGGAGAAGACATTAGGTCTAAACATGTTTTCTTTTCTAAGATGAGAAGAATCTTATGATCGTTCTGGCAATTGCCCTGCAGCTTCACAATTGGAGGCTAAATCCTGTCATAAATTGAGAGATAAGTTTTTATTTTGAGTAGTCATACTTACTCTCCTTAATAATGTCTTCCAGGTTCAAGGAAGTGACATGCTGATGGTACTGTCTCAAACTATATGAACCAATCTATTTCCAGTGGAACATGCATCTTCATGGGTGGTTTTCCTGCTTGAGGAGACTCTGCTTCCCAGGTTGGTCAGCAAAGCATTGCCTTCTCACTGTGAGCAGCACCCACAAAGGAATGAATGCCTTAGGAACAAGCCTCTATGCACTCATTTGAAATGCCACATTTTAAAAGTAGAATTCCTCTCTGGGTTCAGCCTTAATCTATGAGTTAGTGGTTCTTCTGAGGTGGTTGGTTTTGTCCTTCTGTGAGTTTTACTCTTCATTCTCGCTATACTTGGGTGGCCTAGAGGAAGCTATAAAAAATATTATATATTTTGAATTTGGATATTGATGTAGTATTTAATTTTTTTAAGTCAAAATTTTAATTTGAATTCCAAAAGCTGAAATGGCAGCTGATGATCAGTAGTAGTTACTATTATGTTTTCTTCTTCCAAAGAGGCAGTTTTATGCTCAAAAATTATTTTTTGCTAAATCCTTGTCTGACCTGACACCTGTTCTGTGAGACAATGAAGTCCTAAGTGGTGAAATTCTCTTCATAAGCTCACACCTCCTCAGTTCACACATTTTTTTCTCCTCAGCCTTCCTTTCTGTTCTTCCTCAACAGCTTCTTACTCATTCTATTTTATACATATATTTGTGTGCATGCATGCGTATTTTTATTTTGTACTGACCATAAAAAATTGCCATCCCTATGCTTCTCTTGGATGAAAATTCAGGTTAACAAGAATCATCTATGAAAAGCCAGAGTTTTATCTTTATTCTCTGCAATAAGAAAACCAACACAGTGTAAATCTTCCATCAGATTTTACCACATCATGGTTCCAGAAGTCCAGTTTTGTTCCCAGATAATATTCCTCAGCAAATACTTTCCTTGAAATCAGAGGAAAATTAGAATGACATAAGTATTCCTGTAATATCAGAAAGGAAACAAAATAACTAGCTCTAGAATTTTTCTTTTGCAGTTGCATGACTTTATTTATCCTTTCCATTGTAGCTTTGAATGAGGTTTCAAGAAAAATGTCTTTTCACTCAAGCTCTTCACCATCATTCTGCATTAGAAGTCCTCACAGGCCCTATTCTGTTTGAACAAAAATTGCTATTCTCCCTATTGCTTGGAGAAGGGAGAATCTCCTGCATATTTGGTGTGGATAGGACAAAAAAAAGACTTAAATTACAGGAAGCTTAGGAGATATATCAGAAGACACTTTTCAATAGTAAAGATATTGAAATACTGAAAAAGATTGCCTGAGGAGATGATACCTACTACTACTAAAAGTTTTTCTGAAAAGGTAGGTAAACATCTGTCAGAAAGTGGCACAGGTTTAGTTGATACTGCCTCCTGAAATTTCCAGGGCTTTTATATGATTTCAGATTATACAGTTAATAATGGCTGCATGACCTCTGTTGATGTTTTGGCTTTTATAAGAGCCAGTGCTTGGTTGAACTGAGAACTATATTCTTCAATCATGCATGAGGCTAATCTCCAGCAGAAACTACACAAGTCTACACTTTTCATTTTCTGGTTTCAGCTGCTTATCTTAGGTTTTAGAAAATATAATTATGGATGGTGATCATTTTTTTTCCTGGAAAGCATAATTCTGCTACTATATCAAAGCTGACTCAGCAACTCACATCTGGTTTTAATGTACTCATGCAAAACAAAGTGGCCAAGTAACAATCTTAGAGAATGTAAAGTCACACAAACTGATTATGATGTTAAGATCCATGATCCTTAGGAGAACATTTACTTTGACTAATTTTCCCAATGCTCAGACGAGAGTGTGATTGAGAAGTATTGTATAAAAAAAAAAAAAGGAAAGAAAAAGGAATTTGCTTGTTCTCTCAGGAATAATGTTTCTTGGAAAGAGGGAATTTCAATGAAATAAAACACTGGAATGAAAAATGATTTTCATGGCAAATCTTTCAAGAAAGAACTGTCCCTTAAATAAGAATACATATGATTTCATACCTATTATTTCAGGACTCTTCAGATCTTCCGAAGTCCATATTTCAGGAATCACCAGTAGTCTGAAAAGTATCTCAGTAGAAAGAGCATTATGAGGTTCTATGTTTGTTGTATTCTCATGTGCTCAGTTTAACTTGGTGGATAACTGGAAATTCAACCTCAAATCAGGGAGCTACATTGGCAGGGCTGAATCATACTCAAAGGATAATGCAGGTGGGGAGGGAACTTGTGAGGTCTCTACTTGCCAGGTCTCCAGTACAACCTCCTGGCCAAAGCAGGCTCGGCTCAGGCTCAGGCAGACTGCTGAGGGCTGTATCAGATGGGTCTTGAAAACCTCCCAAGATAGGGACTACACAGCCTCTCTGAGCAATCTGATCCACTGCTTGGCTGCCCTCATGTAGTAATATTTTTCCTGTTATCAAGTCTAAACCTGTCTTATTCTGGTTTATGACCTCTGTTTGTTTGGCTCCCCAGCCTCTTCTCCCAGGGCAAGCATCCACCTTTGTGGCTGTCTTGCTGGTTCTTCCCCAGGCTATCGACTTCTGCCTTGTATTGGGGGGCCCAAAACTTCATGCAGCATTCTGAGTGAAAAGGGTTTTTAGCAGGGTAAACACAGTAGCAGTAACAGGTAGATAAAATAGAAAGAACAAACTTTTTTCCTTGAAATAAAGCCCCTGACACTGACTAGCCACGGAGATGGTAAGTGTTCAAGAAAAATAAGATTAGAGGAGCATCCCACTGCAAGTTTGCTTTGCTACTTGACAGACTAGGTATGGGCTGAATCTTCTGTTTAGCTGATGTATTTTAATGATGTTGAGAATGCCTTGTTCTCTGAAGTATTACCACTTGAAGGTTAGGAGGAGTGTTTGAAAACAAATGTGATGTTACTACCACATCACTTAGCTACAAGTTCTGTAGCCGCTCCCAAGAGCCAGTCAGTTAAAGCTCTAGTAAATTAATCCCCCTGAAATAGCAAAAATTCACCCTACTCTTGACCAGCCATTTTTACTTTAGAAGTTAACAGTTATAGAAAGAGTGAAAATACATCTATATATTCAGAGACTTCAGGGATAAAACCCATCAATATTTTTTTTTTTAATGGACCTGCCTCTGGAACAGTGTGGTTCAGCAGAGCACGTGAAGGTGGAAAGAATATGTTATAAGTATGATCTATTGAGACAAATTCAGCGGTAATGATTAATTTCTAAATAAATGTATTATAAATGTGGGAGGCAGTAAATACTTTAGAACACCAAGAAAGAGAGGAAGTAGAAAGCAAAAATTAGTCATTGCTTGTAACCAGTTTGCTTCGGTATACCTGCTGTGATTTAGACATTTCTATTGGTTGTTTAATTGAAAAGAGACAGACTTGGAGCTTCTGAATTAGACTTGAGAGATTTAGCACTTGCTGAAAGAAGGGTGGCATGAAGTGTCTGCATGAGAGGATAAGACATGATTGCTGGGTGGTTCATCTGTCCTGTTTTCACATATGTAAGCAAAGGGTAGAGGTGCCCAGACTGTCAGCGTGTGGCTGGGAGGCTGAAGCAAAAGCAGGAGCGTTTGTGAGGGCAGACTGGTTTTGTACATAAAGGTCGGGCAGACAGCGAGTTGCTTACTTTGCCATAATAAACTATGCTCCTATGGTTGTGTTTGGACAGTCAGTTATGAGTGCTGCTGGGTACGCACAGAGTTAGAAGCTGTTTTTTAAAAACCCTGGTCCCAAACTGTTGGTTTAAATCTACCGTATAGGGAACAGCAGCCTCACAAATGGTAAGTGAACATCACTGGCTAATCCATCTTGTCTACGTGCCAGCCGACCAGCAAGCAGCACCCATGACTGAAGCAGTTTTATTCCGTCCTTGCCTGCCAGCAGAGGTCTATGGTATGGAGAAAAAATAAGTAACGATCTTTACTTTGAATTTCGTCTTAACCACAGAATGTTTTCTAATGCTTTGTTCAATCAGATTTTAGAGTACTCCAGAGATAGGGCTACAACCAAAAATCCAAGCCTAGCGTGTAGCCGCTCCACAGCCTACTAGAACTTGCTATGATTTTTTCTATTTTCTAGATTTTTAAGACTTTCCTTTGGAATTCTCTGCAGTCTTCATTAGATCGTTTTCCCTTTCTTTCACTTGTCTCTATGGTTGAAGTTCAATTCCTCTGTAACATAAGAGTATCTCTGCTATATGCTTAAAACCTGATATTTAAATCAGAAAATATTAACTCATACCAGAACACATCAAAAAGACTATGGACATGTATATTTGTCTGTAAACTGTCGATATAAGGCTCTCATTTCCCATTCACAGTGTCAGAAGGCCAATCAGTACTTCAAGTCTGTGAACAGTAGGCATTTCTCTAAAGGTGGTGTTTCAAGAAATATTAAGTATTAAAAGGTTAAAAACTAAGAAAACAGTAGCAAAAGAGAGAGAAAAAAGTTCTCCCATCAGGCCAATTGATTCTAAGGGCAGGGTCACTGAATGTGGCATTATTTCTCCTGGTCATGTTTCTTTCCTACCAGAGCTCCAAAGTAAGCTAACTGTGTAAGCAGGATTGAAATACACAACCCCCTTGTGACTGGAAGCAGTAAAGCATTCTCCACTTGCGGTTTTCTTCAAATGAGCCTGCATGGAATATGTGTTTGAAAACAGTGAAACTCTTTATTAATCAAGTACTTCACTTGCCATGCCAGCATAAAGTTTCATTTATGTCAAAACTCCCTTAAAAATGGTTTGGAGTAGTGTCTTGTACACAGACCTTCAACAGAAGAAATATTTTTGGAATTGTAAATACAATAATCGAGGCAAATATTTGCACTGTTTGAGCAGCTTCTGTAAGATCTTCGATCATAGGTTACAATTCCAATATTTTGCTTTGGTGTCCTACTGTATGGAAATAAGGAGATTATATACTTCTGCATCTAAAATACTGTGTCAGACAAGACATCCTAATTACTAGAGGAGGGGTTTTGCTAACCATATCTTATTTTCATAAGGAATTAGCCACCGTAAATGAAATAAAATTCTAGATATCTCTGTAAGAATTGGTATCTAAAAGGAAACTCAGATTTTAGTATCTGCTCAATGTTAGCTGAGGGCTCTGAAGTGTTTTTTCAGGTGTGCAAATTCTCTTTGAAACTGTGGGTAACTGCATAACTGAAGATAGCTTTAAAAAGACATATGTTCTTGAAATGGAGACCCCTACCATTGTTGAGGTAGCAGTCATCTCCATTCATAACACCTCACTTTCCAGAACAAAGGCTACTACAACACATATGCAGGTGAATGGCATTTTTCTGGATATTTTCTTTGTGAATCTGTGAGATGAATCCATGGGAGAAGATGAAGAGGACGTAAGGAGAGTACTGTGTCTGTCCAGCACAAGGCAAAGAGAAAATCCCAGAGAGAAAGGATTTAACATCTCTGTAAATAAGATTGCATTTATAGAGATGCCTGAATTCGTTACCTCCTGTTTCTTCTCCTTCTTGGAAAAAACCTGAGTCACCTTGTACATTTGGCTGAGCACTAGGATTAGAAATGTTATAAACCCTGTTGATGGATTGTCTGGGCGGACTCACCAGCCTGAAACCCTGCTCTCATTAGCATCACCTTCCCATTCAGCATCCCCAAGGGAGCATGGAGCTGCCCTGCTCTGCCCTGTGAGAAACCAGGGACCGAGCTGTAACTTGGGCAGTCACAGTCAGGCTGATTTTTACCTAAAAGACAGCAGCAGTGGGGTATGTGTGTGTCAGCTGAGCCCTGAAAGGCTGGTGGAAAAGTCATGAGCACTGAGCAGCTGTGAAGAGCCCAGTTCCATGGAGGTGGAGAGGGTGCAAAAGCCTGTTCCGTTCACTGCACACACAATTTCTTGGTGTCCTCAGCGCATTCTCTGTGAATATACCACAGAAGCATCATGGATTATATCTTCTGTAAAATGCTGTTTAGCTAACGTAAGAAGGGCACAGTATAGCCTTGTGTGATATATATTTACTTGCACGAATTGTTTGCTTTTTTCAGTGGCTTTAAAAGGACCCGCCACTGCTCATTCATTCACTAGAAAAGACCCGCTGATCCTTTGACAGGCACAGCAGAAGTTATTTTTTGTCGTGGCATGAATAGTTTGTTTGGTTTTACAAAAAAAAGCACTTCACACCAAAGCACAGCCAGGAATTATCATTCTTCTTATGCTTGTACAGGTGCACTTTCTGAATTAGGCACACAGACGCGGGCGGGCTCCTAATGGAGTGATGACACTAACACCGCAACAATAGAAGGGGCCTCCAGGGATGCTGGCTGCGGCGGCGGTGCAGGTAGGAATGTGCTTTTTAAGAGACCTGCAACTTAAAGCATTCTGTGAAGCTGACAACGCTTTATACCACCTCTGTAGACTTCTCACTGCACAAATAAACACGAGTACAGTAAGCCATACCGGACTGTGGGATTTAAATCACAGCAGCTTGTGTGGGAAGAGCTTGCAAGAAGTCAGTTTTCAACACAGTTCACCTCAAGGTCCGTACTGAGACACCCAAGCCACAGCGCAGGTCTTTAGCTTATGTCCTGTATCACCAAGTCTTTTGTTTTTTTTTTCATCTATCCACGTTTATAGCTATTTATTTATTGAACAAGGGCTCTGGACTCTACACACAAATGGGGTGTGTGTTTATGCGTGCATGTGTTTGAACAGGGTCAAATACAGCCATGTGAAAGAAGGAGTCATGGCAAAACTGTTTATTGCGACGTGTGAACGAAAGAGCTGAAGCATAAATAGTTGTGTGAGTGGCAGGGGCAATGAAGCCTGGTTTCCTGCAGGGTTAATGCTGAAGGCTGAGATCCCGTGCGGATTCACCGGTGTCTAGCGAATGCCGAGGATAACATTGGGCTGTGCCAGTGGGATCAATACGGTCTCTCTCTTCTACTCAGAAGCTTATTTTAACAAAACCTGCAGGAACTGGAAAGCTGGGAGAGGAAAACCCCTCTGATGAATTTGTATGATTACTGCGTTCAAATGCTGTTAGGAGGAGCCCAGCAGCAGCAATGCCAATATGCCTCATTTGTTTAGGAAAAGAAAATAACTTAATATCTAATTTAATGTCACAAAAAATGACATTAATTATTAAGGTCAAAGTCCCCATTAGAGTATCTGAAAGTTGACCATTCACTGCTGATCCAGATGTCTGGGACTCATTTCATTGTTCACTCTTTCTGCTTATATTCTTGTAGAGCCAGGGGCCATTGCTGGTGCTCAAGCTGATTGTTGCACTGAAACACCTTGGAAACATTGATTATTACTCGTCTTCAGCCCACTCAGCACCCTGATTAACAAGGTACAACTAATTTGGTTTAACTAACTAATGGATTAACTGCTTAGCACAGAGCCAACAACATGCTTGAATTGCAGACTTGTTTGAGTAACTTGCAGAACTGCAGCGTCAAATAGGAAGTATGCGCTAGAAGTGTGTGGACCATGCCCATTCAAGGATCAGAGGGACTGTACAGGAATGTTTTCAGGTTCTTCAGTGAAAATAAGGATTCATACTTTTAGGATGAATCTTGCCTCTGGCATTTGTTATCTCTACAGAACACCCTGTATGTTTGGAAGCATGGAAAAAAGTTCATCTACCACATATTTCTGATATGGATTCCAGACAGGCAGAAGGAAGTTGCCATTTACTCGTATGCCCATGTTCAGCTACTTTTTCCCAGACCCTTGTTCTTTGGGGGACATTTTGCTTGGTGTCAGTTACCAGAAAGTTCTAAAATACTGCAGGATATGCCATCAATTTCCTCGGCAGCTTCTACATTGCATTTCCACCGATAACGGAGGCTAGAGCACATTAATCATACAAAATGACAATTTGGTCTCCTGTGATTTTAATTCCAGTCCCAGCAACCTGTTTAGCAGAAAGCACCATTGGTTGTGCTGTTGTGTGTCTCATGCCACTGAGGCATCTTCCTGCAGAGTAGATATGGCAAGGGGTGGGATTGTGATGATCCCCAGTGGGATTTCACCCAAAGTAAATGTCTTTCTTGATGGAAAGCTCTGTGAATAAGAGCTTTTGGTTCCCTATGTATTTATCTAGTTCTTGTATTTTTGTCTTTTCTTAATCCTTAATATCCTCAGTTTTTGCAGAAAAGATAATTTTATTCATGTGGGTGAATGTCATTAGAGTGATGTGTTGAAAGCATGGTTTGAGAGGAAGTTGCTCACAGCAGTTTGTGGAAGAATGATTTGAAAGGTTAAAAAAAAAAAAAAAGAAAAAGGTACAACTAATCAGTAGATCACTGAAGTGCTGCTTTGTTTGTCTGAGCTGATAGCTGGATGCCTGCAGCTAACTTACTCTTTCACAATAGTTAAGTGTTTTGAAACATACAACAGATCTTGCTGCTGACAGGGTACGGCTATTTTCAAGAGATAGTGTGGATGCAGTGACACAGGAGAGACCGTGTTAGAGCTATCCAGCATTTTGGCCAGTAGTGGCACCATTTCATGGGGCATTTTTGAGCTCCTCTCCTGGCACAGTCTGCATTCCTTGAGATCAAATGACAATGTAGGATCTTCAGTCTTCACCTTTCCTTTCCATTACCCATTTCTCCCTGTGCTGGTCCAGCAAACTGTCACAAAGCAGCAAGTGGCTGCCAGAATTCCTGCTGCCATTCAGCAAGTTGTAAAAATAAGCTTGAGTACTTCTGCTATGATGGCAAGGGAGTTTGAATGCCAAAAGGCTTCTCTATATTAGCGTAATGTCTGTCCTCAGTCGGGCAGCTCAGCAATTTGCTGGGGTAAATTCAGGTGAGGGTGCTCAGGTGGTCTGAAGGGTGTCAGCAGTTGTGTTCCTCCCTGGAGCTCCAAGGGCAGCTTTCATTTTGAGAGTTCATAGTTACAATGGCTCTCCAGAAACATTTTGAGAAGAGCAACTCTTTGCTCCAAAAGCGGTATTTGGCACTCTGCCTCCGCTCTTTTACAGGGACAGATGTACAATGTTAGGGCTATGCTTATATTCCCAATGGCCATAAATCCCTGGGAAGAATATGCTGATACAATGGAAACAGTGCAGGTTTCATGGAATATGAACATGAACTATATATAACACATACTTATATATGCACTTATGAAGCGAGAGATTAATACGATGCTCATTAATTATTAACACTAATATGCAAATGATAGAACACATGTAAAGTAAGCCTCTTGATTCTCTGAATGTTCTTGTGAATATATGTTAATTTTTTAGAAGAGTCTATAGGAGCAAAGTTCCTCCAACACAAATTCAAGTCTTTTTTTAGTAGAATAGTTGAAGAATTTCCTGCAACTGAAAAGGACCTAAGGATTTTACCATATGAGTTTAGGAGCCTACGTGTGAGTTATTCAAAAGTGTCTGGGTGATTTTGGATTATAGATGCCTTGAAAGTCACATGGAATTTTTCTCCTAAAATACTTTTGCAGTTTCCAGAATTCTGGAATTCTTAAATCCCTAGCTCTGTGTTAAAAATTGATCTGTAATATATTATTAGCAAAAATGACATTATGATGTCCACATTAGTTTTCTCTGGAATTGCTATGGCTATTGCATGTGTTTTAAAGATGTCTTTTTTAATTGCTCATGCAGATGAGCTCATGCAGAAGCTGGAAGCTCATGCAGAAATCTGAAAATCAGCAAGTTTGTTTTGGCTCAGTTGCCACCCAAAATGTGCATATATCAGAACGTAATGGTTTTGTTGATGTGTGCAGCAAAATATGTGAGAATTAACCATATGGAATGGCTTCCACATCTCTTTACAAGATAAATCAATGGAGTGATATGACAGAGGTTAGCAGAATTGTCCAGGAAGAACCATTTATGAAGCCAAAATCTTAAAACAGACAAAAGTGTCCTTTTCACGCATTAGTATAATTAGCCATCATGCTCAATGTGACATGACATGACAGTGGTCAGAAGCATAAGAGAGCTCAAAAAGGGATTAGAACATTAGAGCATATGGAAGATGGGCTTATTGATGACCATTACACACAATGAATCATGTTGTTCATTGTTCATGTCCATTAAAATCAAGAATCATGACTTGCTGGAAGCCAGAAAATGATGGAGAGGACTGACTTATACAAGTAATCTTTTAAAAATTTTCTCTCTCTCAATCTGTACTAATGATCACAATGAAGAGAAGATGTATCTTAGCCTGGTAGTCCTTAAGTGAATATTATTTATTCAGTGTAACAGAAATGGAGAAATGCAAACAGTTTCCATACAGTTCTGATTCATAAACACTGAGAAAAGTAAAAGCTATTTAGGAATCTGATACCATCGATTTCTGTAAGATTAAAAATGTTGGCCCCATGTCTTCCTCAGGAGCTTTTTGTCCATGAAGCATGAAGAAGTATTTTGAGATTTCTGTGAAAAATAGGGTATGTTCCTAAGGTTCACTGTAATTTGTCTGCCTTGTCCCAAGCTCTTTAAGGTTTATCCTGCTTGAGAACAGTGCAACTCAGAGAAAATTTCCTCTTCTGTTTGTCAGGTTGAGTTTTTAAGTTGAATTCTACTTTAGTTGACAGCTCCAGATTCTTCTATAAAAAACATGCTTTCTCAAAAATAAAGTGTTTCCTGAAGCTACAGACTTTTTTCTAAAACATTTTAATCAGTCTTCCCAACACCCGTGTTGTTTGAAGAGATGCCTTGTTCATGTTTGTGAGCCATCTTGTTGTTACATTAACAGTGTTTCAGTTATCTCTCAGTATGCAACATTTTGGGTTCCAAGGAAAAGGAGATATTAGATTTCCAGTGCAATGCATAAGCCTTATTTATATCATTAGTAGGTAAGATAGTTAGGAGTCCTCACTCAGTTTGGATTCTTGTGTATGAGTCTGGACAGGTGCACAAATACATTTGCTCTGAGTGTACAGTGAGTCCAAAGCCTCTGGATATATTGGACCTATACTGTCTACCCACTGAACAGAGGTCAAGCTGATATAAGATATGTCAGACATGGTTTTGGTGTGCCACAGGCACAGAATGATTTTGCACGCCCAGTCAGCTCAGCCTACCTGCAAGGCACTCACCTCACTGCCTCTGCATGCTTGGACTTGACCTGAGCATCTACAGCTGCCATCTGCCAGGGAATCTGAGCTGTCAGATAGTTTTTAGGCTGACCAGTTAGCTACATAAAACTGAGACAAGTGCATGAAACTCACATTCACTCTAGACAGAATAGCAGGAAAACAGAGATCATGGTTGGCTCCGTGTTCTGACATTTCTGAAGCAGTCCTGGCAAACCTCTCATCTTATTTCTTTCACCTAGCAACCTTCTTTGAAATATATAATGTGTTTTCAGTTAACACATGGTTTGCTAAGGCATAATGCTTAGATGTTGAAATTAGTACTATGGACTCCTCACTTTTATTTCTCATTTGGGGAATTACAACTTTCTTTTTCTTCACCTCTTGAGCTTCCAATGAAGCTTTTTTGATAAAGTGCTGGATACGTAATTAGAAAAACAAAGGTCAAAGCTCCTGAAAAATGTCTTTGCTATGGTGTAAGCATAGGAGGAAACTCATTCTTTCAGTCCTAGTGAAGTGAAGAAAGTTCAAGGAGGAAGTTTTCAAGTGAAGAACGCTGATGTCAATTTCAACACTTCCTAGATGAGTTGGAACAGTCTTCTATCCAAGGAACATGATGATTGCTGATCATAACTCCCTTTTTTTCAGAGATTTTTGATGAGCTTCTCCACCCTAGTAGCTTGTAAGTTGTAGTGGGATGATGATTCCTCTCCTGAAACACTAGGACCTTATTCTGTCAGCCTTGTGTTCCTTAATGGGCATGCATTTAAGTAATTTAAGGGCAATTGTTCAGTATATTTAAGACAAGTCTTCCATAGACTACTGTATTTTACACTTATGTAGGAAATGTCTATAAAGTTGTGTTTGACAAATGCCTATTTTGAAAAAAGACTAGCTATCATAGATCATTGCAATTCATTTTGAATCGGGCATGTCTCTCCCCCCCTGGAAAATCATGAATTCATGGTGGCCATATTTATCTGCCACACAGACTGGCTTGACTTGAATATCAGCTCTCTAACTTGAAGTGAATTAATACTATTCTGTGTCATTATGAAAGGAAGCTCGCTTTTCTAGTCATTTGTGCAATTGCTGAGTTGTCAGCTACTCCTATGTATAAACTATACTATGCCTTAGTGCATATGTAATCTATACTACAGTGGTTTTCATTGAGAAGATGGAAATAACATGTTAGCTTTTCTCCTTGGTTTGTGAACTTCAGGCAGTTCTTTTTATTTTTTTCCACTAGACTCTATAATTGATTTATATATTCCTATTTCTTCATATCCAGACACAGGGCTTATGAATGGATATACAGAAGGTAGGTGCACTCTGCATGTTTCTCCTTCCAGGCAAAAGATTTCCTTCTGACCTCTCAGTCATACCCAAGCAGAGTTTAAATTTTGCCTGTGGAGTACATCTGCATGGAACTTTAGGTGCGTAATCTGCCTGGCATTCGGTCATCTTATGTTTTAAAACATTTGGCTTTTAGCATTTTGGCTCAGAAGAAGGGATTTTGATCCCTGCGCATTTTATAACAGACTTCAAATATGGTCTAGGGAAAATTAAAATGTTACCCATATTCGGAAGAAAGTTGTCAGTCTCAGAGCATGTTCTAGATGGTTGCTTTGCAGTGTCCAGGGAAAAGAGCTGGGAGTAGCTCATTTTATAGCTAAAGTGAAAAATTTAGGTTTTGTAATATGAACAGCCCACTGCAAACATGATTGAATGTTCCCTTTGACGATATTACATTTTATTTTGTTTCCCATTGCCTAAAACCAGGCATTTAGATAATGATGGTTGTCTTATAGGAAAGTAGTTGGATGGATCAAACTTAAGTTGAAAATTTTCAATAGGAAATCAGGTAACATAACTTAATACTGTGCATGCTGCATTTTTCTATCCATCTCGAGTATCTTAAGTGAAATAATAAACCCAAAATTTCAAAAGATTTCTTGTAAACAGAACCTTTTTAACAATGTCTTCTCAATTGTTTAACTTAGTTTGCAACAATAATTAAAAGAAGACCTCTTTTGCTTATGCAGGTATGGACGTAATGGAGACCAACCCGTAAGTTCTTTGATTGACTGACAACATAGCATAGAAAGGTCCTTTTCAACTGAAGTGTTAAGACAAAAAATTGAAGTTTTATCCTGAATTATGTGTAGGAGGGAAGAGTCTGGCTGAATATTTGGACACATTTAAACACATCAGCTTATGATAATGCTTGTGTCATACTACCTGTGTGAATTACAAGATTTACTTATTTTTTTCCCCCCAGTATTATTGCTATTTTACTGTCAGACTTTACTTATGCACCAAGTAATACTTTGCTGACTTCTTTCTTTCCCAAGAATAAACAAAATGTCTCCTTTAGTTCAGAGTTCTCAGCTGTATAAAGACGGTAAGATGTCTTTATTAATAGAAATTGTTGAATATTAATTATTACATTTATATTTCTTCTTACAAAAAGTACACTCTATTGAGCTTTTTGATCAGAAACATTCTGTACTGAATTTGTGCTTAAAATAATGTTTTTTAGTAATGCAGATGTTAATACACCAAACTCATACAAGCAATAAATGACACTGATAAGAAGAAAAGTTTAGTAAAAATATAGTTTTATTATGGAACAAATTGAAGTTGTAATCCTTGTAGTTTTTTAAATAACACACACTGGGAGTACCACTTTTGAATCTGTTTGTCGATTTTAGTGTTTGTACTGTGTCCATCAGAACAGTGTAAAAAGTGTCTCCAGGGTATGTAAGTGCCTAAAAGCATTTAAGATCCAAACTCAGGAAATGAAAGACCAAACCTCCCCACTGTGATGGAGCCACTTATTTTGGTATGATTTTCTCCAGAAACTACCTGCAATGTGAATAATAGGCCTATGAAAATCAAGGTATTGACACTTCTCAAATATGCTGCAGAAGAGATATATTTCATCTTTTTAAAAGGACCAGTGTGGTCTGACTGTCCCCTGGACCTGGCAGCCTGAAGGAAGCAAGGCAGGGGCTCACACAGGGTATGAGAGAAGGCACCATCCAGAAAGCAGTTTTGATCTATGGGGTAAATTCTTGTGCTAACTTTTAAGTTTTCACTCCATCTCACCTAAAAGATTGGCTAATCCTGCATATTCTTAAAACTGAAGCATTTAGCATAGAAACCAGCAGTACTTTCAAGGTGAGCAGCAATGGAAATTTCATGTGGTTGTAATTTCTTGTGTGTATTCAGCCAACAATAAATATAGTCTACTCATCATATAAAACAAATTTAATAAAACTCCTCCACCTTCTTTCACTACAACTGATAATTAACAGCTTCCATCATCTCATATTAGTCGTTATTACTGAGTGATCAACACTTACTACTGTCTCTTATAATGACATTTACTTAGGGTTGGTAAACATTAAGTTTCATAAATTTTAGTCAGTTGCATGTTGGATGAATCTGGCACAAAGTACTGCAACAAATAAAATCTGGGCTTTCATAAGTCATGGATGTTGTATCCAAGCCTTCTCATTATACCTGGCAGTAACTTGGCATATCACAACTTAGCAAGGCTTTATTGTAGCATTAGGCGAGCTCAGAAATAGTTTGTGGCCAGACGGTTTAGGACAGTTGCCTGAGTGGGAGCTGAAAATATATACGAGTGTTTTACAGGGGTGGACAAAACAGAAAACAATAAACACATGATCTTTCTTTTAAGATCAAACTAGAAAAGCATTACATGTATAAAAAGTATAAAAAAAAACCAACAGTAAACCTTAAGCACTTTGAAGTTGTCCACTTTTGTGTTATGTTTACTTGTTCTTTGTGTCATGATTAAAGCAATTCAATACTGTCTGTGAAAATGTTGTTTTAAGAACACTAGTTTGTTCTTAAAAGCTTCTTCTCATTATGAAAGACCTTGAATAATTTTCAGATCACATTTTTTTTTAAAGCCCTAAATATTAGCACATTCTTTTCTGTAGTCTTAGTACTTACATCTTATAAAAATTATTTATACAGACATTGCAATGCAATCTCCTTATTGTATTCCATGTTTCATGTGAAGGAACTCTTGTTAACATCTTCATCTTGTTTCTGGGATGCTTTATATTATTGCTGCTTTCTGGACCATACTTTTTGTTAGAGTTTAGCCAATCCATCTCACTACTCTGGGCACTCAAACAGGAGGTGCTTGCAGTACACAAGCAACAGGAGAATATAGGCATGTGTTTATTTTAAAATGTAGACACATCATATCAGGAAGTCATGCACTCCAAAGTGCTTAATGATTGTGTACACTGGAACATCACGGTATGATTTATTATTGTGGAATGATTCTATGAGTCTATGAGTCACATAATGGCTTAGAGACAGAGGTTGCAGTCCTTAATAAAAAAAAAAAAAAAACCTGCAATTTAATTAACAGAAGTCTTTCTCAGTCTGGGATCATAGCATTTATCTCTGGGAAAACAGGAAAGTATTTCACTGATTTCAACCTTTGTAGTCAGAGGAGAGAGGGGTAACTGAACCTATATTCTTTTTGTAAATCTTCAGGAAAAAGCTAATCAGATTGCAAAAGGTGTTTAGTCATTACCTGGAGGGAAAAGACAGACACATTGGACACTGAGCTTAATTCTAGTTTTACTCTCATATGCACTGGGTTAAATATATAACTCTTTTTTGAGAAAACGAATATTCATTTTTATGTCTGAATTTTTCTCTTGTAAAAAGCACAGAACAAATGGTTGAGAGGTAGAGCATACATTTTATATACCTCCTCTAAAACTAAATTTTAAAAAAATAGGTAAAAATGCAGTAAAATCCCTGCAAACCGGTCTGTTAACAGAGCAACATTTCCCTCTAGTGGTCACCCAAAAGTACTTAACGATTCCTAATCCTAGACCCCAGACGGAAGAGTAAAATGTGCAGTCAGCTTTCCAAGCGTACGTGCAGGTAGCCTTGTGCGGGTGCTTTGGTAAAGCCCCTGGGAGAGAAGAGGCCAGGAGCTGCGCTGGGGTCCCACTTTCAGCCTCTCCTTCCCACCTTCTGCCACCGAGGAGCCCATGGGTGCTGTCGGGAGAAGAACACCTCTGGGCAGATGTGAGCGATGGCCAGATGGACACGTGCGGCATTTGCACAGTCATGAAAAGCACCTTCTGCCATAATTTCTGCATATTTCCAGTTTCTATTTTTAATAGAAGAGATACATATATTTAAACCATCCGTACTTGAAATCATAGGGATTTTTTTTTGGTTGGTGTGTTTGTTTGGTTGGTTGGTTTTGTTGGGTTTTCTTTTAATTTGTTTGTTATGTTTTGTTTTTTACTTGTGGTTCAAATTATTGAGGAGAAACTATACCACTTTGGGACATTTATAAAGAGAAATATCCAGTGTGCAGCCAACTGGAAGGGACAGAGAAGGACATGATCACATTATAAGAAGCACTCAGGGGACAGAGGAAGCTGAAAAGCAAGATAGGCACCTCGAAGCCACAGGTCATAAGATGAAGCCATCTCAGCCTTCATGGAAATAGCAGCAAACTCTAATTGCGATGAGCCCATATGGAATGTTTTAGAGGTGTTAAGTTCCTAATTAGAGATATTCAAGCTGCAGCATGCTGTGGTGCACAGATGTATGGCTGCTCAGAGCAAAATTGAAGGTAGGTAATGTGGGCGGTCATGATAAAAAGTAGAGTTGATTGAAAACATTTACAAATACCAGACAGCCAGGTCAAGGAGGGGCTGTGTCAAAGTAGGAAGGTTTCTTGTGCACTTTTAACTTATTCCCCTTCACTCCTCCATGTCATTTAGGCAACTGTTGCAGTTCTGAACCTCAGGTCCTGTAGTCCTGTATATCACTCAGAATGGTGAGTTTTATTCATTTTTGTTGCCATAATAAATTCAGCTCTGAATTCTATGATGAGAAGATTTTGAGTGGAAATGGGATGTGCACGTTTCTGAGATTTTTTTGTTCCTGAATGACTAGGAGATGGTTAGAGAGAGAGTAGAAGTTCATGTTAGCAAAGACACAGATAAATGTTCACACATTCCTGTTCTGATGGGGAGAGGAAGAGCAAGAAAGAGATTAAAGGAGTAGAGGAGCACAGAGGAGGAGGAAGGAGATGAAAGGAGCCTGTAGAAGATGGTGGAAAAAGGAGCAAAATGTCTCAGGCTTGGATATCTTCAGCTTTGTAATGAATCTACAATATTTGGCAAATGTGCTATGCCACAGTTTTATTAAAGAATTTAAGAGCTTTTCAGTTCCTCTGATATGCAGACACACCTCCAGCTAATAAGATAAATTCAGCAGGCACGAGCAAAGGCTGAGTATATATAACATGACATGATGAAAGGAGAAATGGCAAATACGTTTTATCAGGCATAGTTTTACTAATATTTTCTCAGGCTTTTGTCTATTTATGAATTTAGAGTTAGATGAGAATTAACAATTTAGACTGCACTCCATCTCCTTGTTGTAGACCTTGGCACTGGAAATAATGTGTCTGGTCACGAGGCTGGAGAAGTTAAGCAGTATCTCATTAAACTGAATCCTCCTTGGGAAGAAACATAAGGTACATTGCTTGAAAAATCGAAAACTAAACATGACGAATTGCTTCTAAAATATCTGCTGTTCTCAGACAGACAGGTCCAAACCTCAAAAGCTGGTTCCAGATCCTGTAAAGGAGTTGGTTTTGCCAATTCCAGAGCTAAGCCAGGTGGGGCCTCTGTGAAGTTCACCAGTGGATCCACATTTTAGTGGATTTTGAGCGGATTTTGTCAGGACATAAACATAGAATGTATATACAATCTGTCATAGGAGAGAGCAGATAACCGTATGATTTTGTGACTCAGTGATGCATGATGACATTTTTATATACTTTCTCTTAGCCACCGTAATTAAATGCTACTTTCTGTTAAATGCCGCTATACACTTGTTTCATAGACCATTGGCTGGTCTCAGGCTCCTAAACTGTTATTTCTCCGTCTATTCCTCTTACTCAAATATAAGAGCCCATAAATCTGTCATCTTTAATGCAGCCAAAACTTGTCGCCCTTAGAGGTGCATACGTTTTTCCATATTTCTGAACAGCGCTGCGATGAGGCCGAGGTGATGAGATTAACTGCTCATCGTCTTGAGGAGGCCCTCGCTGGCTCTAAGCACTGGGAAATCCACTCTAATTTTGAAGGGTTCATCATGGTAGCATGCAATTAGTAAAGCAAGGACTAGGCTTGCAGAGAGTGTTTGTGGTCTGAGTTTGTTAGTTCTCAGATTTATGCCTTTGCTAGAAGTGCTGGGAGTCTTTCTCCCTTTTGTTTTTTTTTCCTTCCTTTTTTCTTTTTTTCCTTTTGGCATTCAAATCTTTTCATGATCCTTAAGTCCTTAAATGGAATTTAGTTTGTCCTCAGAAATCAAGCCTGTTCAACTGAAAATCTCAAGAATAATAATTCACTTGCTTCAAGATGATTATTATGAATGTATATCCCATAAAAGTGAGTATTTCTGTGTCTGTGAGGGTAGTATCTTAAACTGCGTATGTTATCTGCTTAGTGTTTGCAACAGTTAAAAAAAAAAAAAAAGAATAAAAATGAATCCTTTCTGGATTTTTCTTCCTCTTGATAATTGATGTACTCTTTTACAGATTCACCAAGTTCTCTTGTAAGTTGTTCTTCGGGGGCTCTGTTCCCTTTAGATCTGCAAGACAAAGGACTGTACCATGTATATCCAATGCTGGAAAAACAAAGTGAAAGAATGCAGAAATGTGTGACCATCTGGCTGCTTGTCCACTTGAGCACAGGCTATAGGGGTCACTGAGACCCCTCAGAGTGCGATTGATACCGGACCCTGACAGGAAGCACTTCAGCGGGTCCCCGACGGCCAGAGCCCGATGCCCTCAGAGGTGCGGTACATCTTCAAACGCTGGAGCTGGTGACAAACCAAAGGAAACTTCTAGCCGTTTCCAAATGCTCTTCTCCTTGGTAATATGCTGAATGGGTTGCTATCCCCTCCTGGTAATCTGTGGCTTGGGGAAAAAAGTATCTTTCAGAGGCTTTCTTGCCTCACTGATATCCCTATTAGTGTAAAAGGTAAGTTAAAGTACCACGTGGGGGAATAACTTGTTAAAAAGCAATAAGTGTGAAAAATATGAGCAGCACAGGGATAACCTGACTGCAGGGGAGGGAGGAAAGAAAGGGACAGTGCAGCAATGCAGATACAAACCTCATGCTTGATGTGGATCATCAATGCTTTCGCTTGTGCTTATCAGAGCTGGAGGGGTAGTGTAAAGGTCTTACCCTCCTACTAGAAAACAAATTCTTCAAGGCTGGTACACCCAAACAAAGGACAAAACAATAATCTGGAGGGCAGAGAAAAAAGAATTTATGACTACACAGCTCCTTGATCTCTGTTCCTGGGCCTCAGTTGAGTGCCAGGGACGTGATTATAGAATCGCTTAAGAATACTTATTACAGACAATAGAGAATGGGAGATGCTGCCTGTAAGAACATAAAAGTTTCCCAAAGATTTTCCCAGTTTTGTACTGTCATAACTGTGAACTCACACAGACCTCATATAGGAGGTCAATAAACCTTCAGCAGTATTACACATACTCGGCCAATAAATTCCCTGAGGTACTGGTATCCAGACTGCCACTTATGGTCTATAAGTAATGCACATGTTCATAAAGCCACAAAGGAAATGCTGTACATACATAATAATTTGAAGACACAAAGATGCCAAGGCAAAAGATTTCTCTTTGTTGCTGAGTAGTTTGTTTGGTTTTGCTTTTAATTTAATTCTTCGAAATGGCAAAGTCTTTATGAACCTCATTAGTCATTCTCTTCTGTTCCTGCCTGTGCCTTAAAATCCCTTAAAGAGGGAAAAACTCTTTTCTGATTCTATACTACTTTGAAATATTCTTCTTATATATACTGTTGTCTGTATAGGCATATACAAATTTATATGTATATATATATATGCAGTTGGAGGATTATTGTGAAAAATTGAAAAAATGTATGGTATTCCTTGTTATTACTTTATAATATAGCATTTAACTGCAAGTTCTTTAAACAAAGCTATTTTATAAGTATAATGCTTATCATTTTAAGCATGATTATAACTTGGAATCACTGAAGAGGGGCAAATCCTCTCAAACATGACAGGATTTTGAACTTGCTTCTTATCTCCTTAGCAGAGCTCCAAAACTTTTGTGACATTGGGCAACAGAGAAAATCCACCAGAATATTTTATCTTCTGCTGCTTCTGGTGAGAAAGGTTTGACATTTTATATGTATGTTGAAGGTTTCACATAGGTTCGCTGGAGGAACACATGACTGCCAGGTGAGGCTGTGCTACTTGGTTGGTAATGGGATAGTGTTGCCACAAAGAAAGGCACTGGGTAAGATGAACCTTGGAGGAAATGGAACTGTAAGTGCCACTGGGTTGGTGAAGCGGGCTAAGATGACCAGTATGCTATGTTGGAAAGTAGTTTGGAGTAACAGTATAAAAATAGAAAAGGAAAAAATAGAGATTTCATAGTGAAAAAAAACAACCTTGCTTCTAGGTGTACTTAGCTGTGGAAGTTGAGTGAGTGAAATTAAACATAGCTATGGATGTTGTGTCAGTGAAATAACACATAACATTGCAAATTCTGCAGATGTTTTAAAAATGTTGATGGGAAAAAGGTACATGGGCAAGGAGTTAAAGTAAATTTGATTGAAGATTTTTTCACTGTATATTTGTTCTTATTAATATGATGAGACATATCTGCTTTTTAAATTTAGTTTTAATATGAAAAGTGATGTCTAACGTGTACATTAAGATATTTGTACAATTTTTATTTTTCAGTCATTGAGGCTTCAGTTACTGCCAAAAGAAAAAGAAAGTTGTTTTCTTTTTCCTTCTGGCCTGAGTGTTAATGCCGTTTAACAAAGGTACTCCATTTGCAATAGCATTATATCTAAAATTCATCTGAGTGATCTAAAATGTCAATTTGATGGTGTAAACTTATGTATGCTGTTAGATTTAAAATATAATTCTAATACTCTAATTGTAATTGTGGGAAGAAACTTTTTACCTATAAACAAAGATATTGCAACTTTCCAGGCATTCAAGATTTTGTCCTGAACTATATCTCTAAGGCCTAAGCATGCAAGCTTAGTCTGCATAAAATGCAAGTAGGTCTGCATAAAAAATATATTGGTGAAGTTATGGTTGCACTTTTAAAAATTTATTGTCCATGTAATTGCACAGTTATTACAGTAAATCACATAATGTTCAGTGTTACGGAATGTCTTGAGCCTCTCTCCCTGGCCCCTTAGCCTCAAAATAGGTATCTGAAGTTAATATGCATAATAAATTAGAAGAAAAATTGAACACATATGACAGAGTTCTCTTATTTGATTAAGAAAAGCGATAAGAGAAGGAAAAGAGGCAGAATATAAGAACAATTTTGTTCCTGTGATAAGTTGCTTTCTGCTCAGGTTGGGACACATCACTAAGCATATCCCGGCCAGACTAGTGATTTGTTGAGAAAAAATTCTCTGCCAAAGGTGGTCCTAGATCCCAATCATCCCTTGTTAAAAAGGCATAAAAAGAAGATTAGCACAGAGCCAGTGGGGCTCGTGCAGTGGATTCTCTTGGCTCATCTTGAAGTGCTCCAGTGAGGTCTGGCTTGTTTTGCACTGTTCAGGATCATTTCTTTTGCCACTCATGGAAGTCTCAATGATTTAAAAATAATAATAGCACAAATAGAACACATGACCTCTAACCCATTCCTCTTTGATTAAGTCTCATTTTATAACAAAACTATGACTAATGTCTCTTCCTTTGCCTTCAATAAACTATCATATAATCTGTCTATTATTCTTAATATCCTCTTGCCCCAATAAGACATTTGTGTTTTGTTTGGATTCCCCTGAATGGGGTGAATATTATATCTATAACCTACTGGAAAGCATTTCTTCTTAGACATATTGGCAGGGCTAATTTTGTTTTTACAGGTGTTTGTACTTGGAAAGGGGTTAGCCACAGTCTTGAAGGCTCTACCGCACTGGTACATCACAGGAGCACAGTGTGCTGTGGGTCCTTGAGCTGTTAACGGGAGGCAGGGAGGGAAGGTTAAATTAATCATTTATGCTTTATTTATACTTTCTCTTACTTGTGGAGTTGGACAAGCGGATGCCAGTTTTCCTCAGCTAAGGGCTGTCTGTGTGACATGATGTTTGATATCTGGCAAGCATAATTTATGCAATTTATATGATATTATAAATCAAAAAGAGAGAAATACATAGGAATTACTGCAGTGCTGCATTTTTGTCCGTCAGCTGAACAAGCTAACTAAAATCCCCAAAACTTGTCTTGAGAAATTTTGTTTTGAATCAAACAGAAGTACCAGCTCAATACTGTTTTCTTCTTATCATTGTGCTACGAAAACTCAGTCATGACCTAATTTGGTAGATTTCTTGTGGAATGATGTCAGAAAGATCTCTCTGGAGCAGATGATGCTCAACTACTTGAGCCAAGTTAGCAACCAAGAGTAGAAAAAATTTACTTGTTTTTTTTTTTGTTCATTTGTTTTTAATTTGTGGTTCTAAATATACAATTCTAAAATTCAGATTATCTTAATTTAAAGAAATTGTACCTATTGGGAAAATTAAAAAAAAATATCCTGTGGATTTAAACAATATGCTTACATTCCATTAAAGGAAATAAATAGTCTCAATAATTTGCTGAATGGGAAAGTATTTAAACATGTGCTGAGGTATTTGCCTGCATTGCTGTCCCAATCACCTCTTGAAAACTCTCTACTCAACTGAGCTCACCAAACTCACCATGTCGAAGATTCATGAAACACTGCTGGATCAACAAAATGTCAGTCAAACTTTCTTTGACCGTACAAGAAATGCTTTTTTTGGAGCAGAAGGAGAGCAGAGACAAGATGAGGCAGCATCAGCCTAGTCACTGAAGATGACAACCCTTTCTGAGAGGTCCTCTTGCTGATCTCAGGTAGGGTCAGTGCACAGCAAGAATGACTGCCCTGTAGTGTAATAGCACTGCAAAGCCAGCAGCACCAAGCATGACTCCCCAGACAGCTCTACATGAGGAGTTAATGTGGCTCCTGTTTTTGCCTGGCAGTGTTTTGAATAAGGCAAAAAGTAGATGTGTTTATTAGTAAAATCATTGCAGTGGCAGAAGTGTAGTTCATTATCATAACTTCATTCTTTTTATCAGGGGGATTTGCATCTCAAATCTGGCAAGACATTAGATTTGTGTATGAATTCTCTTACTCCTTGGCAAGATACAGTAGTAGAAAATCTTCATTTCTGTCTAGTGATTGAATATTAGAGCACAAACCCACTGTATTTGCATTTATAATAACTATACTTTTAAGCTAAAACTCATCTGTTGCAGGTACTCAGAAGCTGATAAATTTGGAAGTAGCTATGTATATACCAGTGTCACTTGTACAAATGTTATCAGAGACACATAACAGGCACTTGATAGACAAACAAGCAGCTCAGTTTCAAGGAGTCTCTTGCTGGAGACCTCTGGTATCTTCTATTCTCTGATGGAAATGAATGGTCTCCTGGGGCCAGGTGGGAAAACCGTGTGGGCTTTATCGTATGGGTGTATGTGCAAAATTTAATATTTACCACACGGTGTAACAAAGGGAGAGAGAGGCAATTCATAGGAATATACACCTGGGGTACAGACTACGTGGTCCGTATATCTGCAGAAGGTGACCATGTGAATAGTGTGCATCGCTTTCAGAGGCAGCTTTTCTAGGCTTCCTAATCATAAACTATCAATGGTGGGTACTTCTAACATTACATTATATAAGAATATTGTTGCCTGCCTGGAAAACAATGGGAAATATCTAAATAAAAGCAAATACAGAACTGTCCTGAGAAATAATTTCTCACAAACTCATTGCTTAGCTATTCTGAATCAGCTCAAGTTTATGGAAAATCTAAGAGGAGGTACTATTCCACCACATGTACCACCAAATATGTGTGTTCTACATGACATTACTAAGAAAAATAAATGAATGATGTTAACAGATTTAAGGTTGCCATCAAGTACAACTTCTTACAGATGCTAATATAAAATCAGCAAATAATATTTCAAGGTAAATAACATAATCTACCAGGATTTAAGACTTTAAAATTAGTGTAAATAGAAGGAATGAAGAAAGTCTTCCAAAAGTGTCTTTTCACTTTGGCTGGGTCTGCAATTTTTTACTTTAGGCTATTAAACACAGAGATCTGGTATATATTACCCACCAATATGACAAATTTGAAGTTCAAAGATGGTAAACAATACCTTATATTCCTTACACTCTTTATTTCTCTGTTGCTAGCCATGGTTAGAAGTATCGTAATGGAAATGTGTTTTGAAAAGGCTGCATTCATTTTTTTTTCTAGATGAGAAACCCAATTTTTAATGTTCTCTTTTAATTTCCTCTCAACACATGTAAGTGAAACCTCTCTCAAAATGTCCATGTTACAGCAACTACAGTTAAAATATTTCTACATAACTCCCTGCCTGCAGATCTCTACTGCTGATATTCAGCCACTAAGGGATAAGGCTGCCCAGTGTTTTCTTAACGAAATTTTACAGGGAACAAGAAATCTCTCTCTTAAAGCTGTTTCATCCTCATACTTGGATGGTTTTCTTTCTTAATCCAAAAATGCAATCTCAGGATTTCACTGTTTTTGGTGAAACTGGTGCAACCATTATACATATCTCCACCACCATCACCTTGCTCATGCCCTCACGCATCCTGCAGAGTCATGGATATAGAGATCTGAAAAATCACAGACTACAAAAGTGATAGATATTTTAAAAGCAAACAAACAAGGGGATCAGGAGCCCAATACTCCAGTAACATCTGCAACACACATGCAGCCTTATTTTTATTCATCTCTTTTGACCCTACTTCCTGGATGCTCATCTGCAACATCATTCCCGTTCCTCTGTTGTCACAGGGTGGTCAGGCACAGATCCTGAGTGGGATAATACCCTGGCATCTAATCTGTGCTTCTAAAGTATTTATCGCTCATTTTTCCTGCTGCACAAGTCATCAACCATGTGGTTTTGAACAGTGTTTGGGTTTGGTTTTTATCTTGTGTACCCTCACCATGTAACAAATAATCTGGGTAAGGATCTGTTTTGTTTGTAAAATCAGGCTCTTCAATATAATTATATAAGAAGTTTTGACTCTGCTTTGCTGTGTGTCAGTCTCTTCTAATGAACGTGGAGGAATCCCATGGAGAAGCCGTCTGTGATCACGGATTGAGACGCATAAGGCTATTGTGCCATTTCCTGACTTTCAAGTACTTGATTTTTCCAGCTAAAATAGAAATTTCTTATCATAGATTTCTGCTTGGTATTTTTTGAGAGTGGGTTTTTTTTCTTTATTTCCTAGGTTTGTGGTGGTTGAGACATATTGGTTTTTTAAAGAAGAAAACACGGAGCTCCAGCTATAACATGACCTTGTAGAACATAATTCTACAGTTTACACTACAAAGGATATTACTACCTCAGCTGGTAACAGATGGTCACCATTCTTAGAGTAGAAATGATCTGTTGGGGGTAGGTACAGATTGAGAATGGCTGAAAATGGGATAGCTGCACTTTTTTTTTTTTTTTTCCATGAAGATTCCAAATAGAAGGAGGAAAATGATAAATTTTTTTTTAGAAACAATCTTTCATTGTAATCAGGACTAGGCTGAATTTTCTCCGGCAAAGAGAAGACATAATTAATCTAAGCATAATCTCGAGAAGAAAAGATGATAAGACCTCTTGAAAAACACTGATAATGGAAAGTATCAGGTAAGCTAAAAGGTGAAGTCATCATCAGTTCTTGTATTGTAATCACTGATGAATTATTCTCTTGAAATCTACTTGAAAAATTCAAAAGATTGAAATGATGGATGCACAGTGAAAATTCTAAATCCAGATGATGAGAAATTAGATGGGCGACATACCCAAATAAAAAGCTCAAAAAAATAGCCATGTTTTCCTATGAACTTCACTTGTGATCTCTGGGCCAACCACAATGGAGCAAAGAGGATTGTAATCTAGAAATATGAAGCTTCTCTCTTAGACTTACAGGCTTCCTTTGATGCCATGAGTTACAGAATATCAGTAAAGCATCTTCTGCATGACAAGAGATGAAAGTATGTGTGTTCGTGCCACCGAAGTTAATATTTTCCCCACTGCCTGATTATTATTATGAATATTCATTTACTGACAGTGATATGTTTGACCCTACATTAGACACAAGAATAAAAGGCAAAACCTATGTAATTTTCATTTTAAAAATGCACTTTTAGGTCTGTGGAAACCAGAGATGGAGAGACATTATACAGTAAGGAATTATTTGAAGTTGCAAGTAAATCTCTGCTGCTCTTTATAGGAGAAAATAGGTTGTTCAGACAGGTCTGAACATGAGATAAGTCTGTTATAACTTCATTTCTCACTGTTACATGATGTAGTTCACTTCTTGCCATTTCCAGAGTCTCACATGAAATGCAGAATATAATAGCTATATAGTGTAATTGCTCTCCAGTATAACACATTGTTGATAGTAATGTCCCAGACTACTTCTTTTAAAAACAACATTCAGCTTAGGGGGTCTACCAAATCAGAAATTAATTTAGTATCCTCTCAAAATTTAAATAATATCCATGGCCCTCAACTCTGGCTACTCCTCTGGGTATGGCAGAATAACACCGGATCTGCAGTCTCCAGAGTAAGGCCTCCTATTGTCATAGTGAAAGTTATATGCACCGTGTGATTTTGCAGTACTTATAAAAGCCCATAAACGGGCCAAAACAAACCCAATGAGAATGAGAATCAGCTTTTAGATGTGTAAGAATTAACTATATTTAAAGCCAGATATAAAGAAATGATGCTTGGCCAGAAACTGTGTAGTTAAGAATCTGTCAGCATGTCCATTAGGAAGTCCTACTATCATTCCTTAATAGTAAATTAATGTTGAAGACTTCAGCAAAAGATTAATGAGTGTATGAGGACAATATGAATATGAGCCGTCAGTGTGCCCAGGTGGCCAAGAAAGCCAATGGCATCCTTGTTTGTATTAGAAATAGTGTGACCAGCAGAAGTAGGGGGGTGATTGTCCCACTGTACTCAGCACTGGTGAGGCCACACCTGGAGTATTGTGTCCAGTTCTGGGCACCTCAATACAAGAGAGATATCGAGGTGCTGAAGAGGAAGAGGACAACGAAGATGGTGAAGGGCCTGGAGAACAGACCGTATGAAGAGCAGTTGAAGGAGCTGGGGCTGTTTAGTTTGAGGAAGAAGAGGCTGAAGGGACCTCATCACTCTCTACAACTACTTGAAAGGACACTGTAGAGAGATCGGTGCTGGTCTCTTCTCGCAGGTAATTAGTGACAGAATGAGAGGGAATGGCTTCGAGCTCCAACACAGTACGTTTAAATGGAACATTAGGAAAGAATTTTTCACAGAAAGAGTGGTCAGACACTGGAATAGGCTGCCCGGGGAGGTGGTTGCATCCCCATCCCTGGACATGTTTAAGTGTCTTTTAGATGTGGTGTTGGGGGATATGGTGTAGGGGATAACTTTGTAGATTAGGGTAGATGGTTGGACTCGATGATCCCAAGGGTCTTTTCCAATTAAAATCATTCTATGATTCTATGCATAGCTGGTTTTACAGCTCCAGCATACATTACTAACCCATTTTCCTTTCAAACAAGTAGAGCATGTCATAGTCTTGTCCTTTATTAAACAAATTCATCTACTTACTGCAAGAGCAGTAAGCAGAAAAATAAACCCATGAAAACAATCAACTGTAGTTTTTTCCATCTGCAATGAAATTGTTCCCAATTGTGGTGCTACATCAGCTCCCAGCTAGCAGGCCTGCTCATTCAGCCCCCACTCATCCCAAACCAAGGCCTTAAGCAATTTCTCGGAAAAAGAGTAGATGTCTGTCATTGCAGAATGGTGCCTCACGGCAGGATTTGAAAGCAAAGGAGAATTACTTATGAGAAGTTATACTGCCTTGGGTAGGATCAGTCCCTTCATTTGCAGCCAGGTTCAAACATCTTTCAGCTAAAGACCGATTCACATTGGCATCAGAGGAGTTGAAAATTAATTATGGCCACAGTGAGAAACTGTAGAACTAGTGGGAAGAAAACCAGTAAAGTTGTTTTCCAAGTGGCCTTGGGGAAAACAGTGGGAAGTTGCTGGTGAGTGGAGCTTTTCAAGAATCAAAAGGACACTCAAAATCCCTAATTAACTTTAAAGCGAATAGCCCTGCCAGTGCCACAGTTTCCTTCTGAAAAAATGTATGATCCAAACACTTTGTCGGGTACTTTGCCATTGATTTTGTTAGGACAGAGAAAATTTAAAGCAGGGAGAGATGTGCTTCAGGGAGTCTTTTTACATCAGGCACACCTTTAATTGTTGATGGGAAATATTATTTACTTCCTGGGAATAAGAACTGTAATAAAGTCTGATTTCTGCTATAATGGGCATAGTGGCCCTTTACAGCCTGGCCCAGCTCAGGGCTCAGTTTTTTAATGCTCTTATGCTGAGGCTAAGTCTGAACCTTGCTCTTGGGCCTTGTAGGCACTAGAGCAAGAAACACCAGGAAAATACTTTTTCTTCTCTCCTTACTCACAGTTTGGGAAGTGAAGATGCAGCCAAATTTATCCAAAGGACATCATATGTAAAAATTAAAAAGATGTATGAAAACTGCAGATTTGTGACTCCTCCTTAGCTTTCGTAAGCACTAATTTCCCATGCCATTTTCCCTTTTGAATTAGATATTTTCATTATAAATTAATCACATATTGTACCGCAGGTCATTTCTACACGTGCAGTAGCAGAGGAAGATGTTAATCTGTCTCTAATTTGTCTTTCTGAGAACTGTTCCAGTTTGTGCCCAGCTATGAAATCAAAGTTTCCCACACCACAGGGCTTAACTGGGAAGAGGGCAGAGTACGTGCCTTTTGAAATTAAGAAGCCCTTGTAGTGCTGCTAATTAGTTTTCAAACTATTTTTACTGTATGCAGGCATAATATTTAGCCATTCAGCTTTGAGCATGAGGGGTGAACAAATCTATGAAAGCTTACAATGGTATAGTTTTACAGCAATTTCATGGTTTTTCATAGCGCCCCTGCCAATGTTGGGTGTTACAGAGGCTACATCTCTGGTCACCTGTGCAGCAGGAACAAGCTGAGCTTTTGGAAAATGGTGCCTTTCTTGTCTGCGAAATGCTTAAGTTTCTAGTGCTGTTTTGAAGTGCCTTAGTATCACAGCTACACCATTTTCAATACACCTGCCATTTTGGAAATCGTACCTCAAGTTTTCCAAAATATTCAAGTGGGAATTGAAATTGCAGCCAAATTTAGTGGTAATCCTCAAAATATACCTGAGTTCAGACACAGTAAAAACATGCACCTGGTATGAGAGTAAATCCTCAAACAAGGCTGTAGATCAGTGGGGCTGTACGTGTGCACCTGGGTCTAGATCAATAGCTCTTAAATATCTCTTGCCAATTACAGAAGCCCTGCATTGTAAGTACCAGGGTCTAGGGGTATCAAATGCCTGTGACACATTATCAAATTAATGACTCGCAATTAATGATGATGGGAGAAAGCTGCTTCAAGTATCCCCACTGGGAATTCTTATAGACTGCCAGGATCTGACAGATATAAATTGACTTTAATAAAAGTCACAACAGGAGAGCTGAGACCTTAATTACCAACATGCCAATACTCAGTGAGTTAGAAAGATTTTGATCTAAATACAATTATTATTATTAACTTTTCTATTTTTAAAAATAAAAAAAAAAAGAGAGGGAAAGGCATTAAAAATAGAAGCAGAGATTATGGAAAAAGGAATAGAGATGGGAATTAATTCTAATATGCATGTATATGCTTTTATGTTTATTTTTTAATAAATGCCTGAAGAAGAATATGACCTCTTGTGATCACATTTAAAAGACTTTATAAGTCTTTCTCTTCCAGTTTAGCTTCCCTTCACAAACCTGCTATGAACCATCAATTCTATCATACATGCCAAACAAACAGCCTCCTGCCTTTCAACATTATTCCAACCTCGCTGAGCTTGGTTTTGGACATGTTCAGTTAACTTGAATTAAAATAAACTATGATTTTCATATTTTCATTTAGTTTTCTCCTATTGTCTGGTTGTCTGTTCTCAGGTTATGCTCCCTGCATAGGCTTCCTGAGGTGTTTGAGAAGTACCTGTCACAAATCCAGTCCTAGAAATATGTTTTTCATGACTAGTGAGATCAGGAATCTGATGCACAAAATACCAGAAGCAAGGATTAAAACAAAACAGTCGTTCAGTATTGCATCTGCCTGACTGCTAAACGCATCACATGTGACCCAGGGAAGAGATTTGGCCCAAGTTTTAGAGTTGTGTGGTTTTGTTTTTTCTTCACTGGAGCTATTTTTAAAACTTCTAAATTGTAGAACCAGAATTTTTGAGTTACTCTACCTCTGGTTTTATAACATCACCTATTGCTAGGAAATCTGTCTCTGTGGCTTGTAGCACTCTTTCGCAAATCCTTAACCCTATAAGGTTTATCTTTGTGCAGAAGTCTAGTATGGGTGGGATCCTGGTTCTTCAATAGATTTTCTCCAGCGAATGCAACCACATAGAGACAATACTGAGGTCTAAGTTTTTAAATAAGCTAATTCCTTTTAGAGTTAATTGGTTTAACAAGGGCTTACAGAACTGTAACATATGTTTAGTGAGACTTGGAACAATATTTATGGACACATGAGAGATGGTGGTGACAGTCACTCAGCGCTCTGAACAGCTTCCATGTCAACAGTTCCAACAAAAGACGTAAAAGAGATCCTTGGTCTACGTCTAAACAGCAGACTTCAGACACTTTTTTTCCATTTTTTCATATGCAATTTACATGTGCAATTGTACAACTATAACCAGTCAAAAGGTTTGTGTTCATAATTCATATTAGCCATTCATCATAGGGATAAGGGCATGTTTGAAAGGACAGAAAGATACTACTGAAGGAATCTGGAGATGTGAAATATCTTGGACGAGCACTAAGATTCATTAAAAAGGCTGATAATTCCCTAGCAATTATGAACACCTTTTGCATTCACTGCCCTTTTTCTAGCTAGAATTTTGTATTACTGCATCTATGGTGACTTCAAACACATCTAGGAGATGATGTATTAAAGAGAGATTTTTTTTTTTCTAGACAGCTAGAGGATTTTCTTGATGAAGAGAAAAGTAAATCTGTATGTCATCAGCCCAGAATAGCAATTTAATGAATGGCTTTCCCCAGAGGCAAGGTGCGCACACTAAAAAATATACAAAGTACCAAGCAACCTGGTTCAGGTCCCTCTGGGACTTCTTGATGTGTAAAGTGTAAAAGAAAAACAGGGTCCATGCTTTTATCAAAAAGTGTCTTGAAATAAAAAGCACATTTTAAAAAAGGCTTGCAAGAGATATATTAATCTTTTCCTTTGTTTATACCCTTCTCTATCCCTATCCCCCTCCCCCCCGCCACCCCTCTCACCCGCACTTTTATTCTGAGAGCAGGTTATACTTGTTATTGACAATGAGATAGATACTCTTTCAGGCTTTTCTTCAGAGGAGCACTGAAAATCAGCCACTGATATGTTTATTTGAGAGCTGAGGCTGGGGCAGAGAAAATAAACACTGTCAATATGTTTGGTGTTAAGGTGAATGGCATCAGGTCCTCCCAGTTTGACTTGTAAAGTCTCAGCAACTACGTTGCTGTGCGCTGGTGTTTTAGCAGGCCGTAGACAGGCCTCTAAAAGGAAGGGAAAAGTACATGATGTTTGTACAGCTGAAAACAAGATGAAAAACCACAGGCCCCCTCTCACACTCCATTAGACCCTAAAGTCCATGGAGTACTGCACTCAACACATAAACACTCAGTTTGTGGAAAACTTTCTCAATGTGTGAAAGAAAGGAACAAAGCCTGGAGTCAGAACAATGAACATCTATGTATGAAGTGAGCAGCCAGTGCAAAACGCAATGGCAACGCTCAGTTAAACAAACAGCTGATACAGGAACACATTAATCACATTAATAACTCCCAATAAGAACCTTTGGGAATGTGTCTCGATATTCCGAGCCAACTACGAAGTGCGCAGCCCATAGATGATGCAGTTATTCCTTTCTTCTCACTTTTTATGAATGGAAATAAGAAATAATGCCTCTGGCATATGCTGGCATGGGCAATAGGAGGGCCTGATTGTACATGTACTTTACCAGCAACTCTTCTGCTGCATATTTTGTAAGCATGTAGAGTAAGTTTTAAGAGTTTAGTAAGAGTTTCCTAGTTAAAGGAACTCAATAAACATGTGGACTTGATACACAGTTGTGTATATTGGAGCTCTGCTCTAAACTGTCTTTGTTCCACTATCTTGTGGAATAAAATATAGTACTGTCTTCTGTCGTTACATTGCAATAGGAAAGATAGGATACAGGGAAATTGGTAAACAAGAGTGTTAGATTCTGCTGTAAAAAAGCCCCTTATTTCTTAAAAAGCAGTAAGAACTTTCTCTGTCTTTCTCTTTAAACTCTCTGGGGATATCTAGCTACAAATTTCCAGAACCTCTACAGGTTGTGAGTCAGATGCGAAATCATCATCATAATATTAAAAATTATGCTGTACAAAGCCTTTACCTTGGCTAGCAGGAAGGTGACAGACGCGGTGTTTACAGCTTTTGCAGCTGGATGAGCAGTCTGAACAAAACAGCTTTGCTTCTTCAGATTTAAGAAAAGATTAAAAACCTTATTTCTATTCAGGCATTAGGATTGTTCCAATACCATACTTGCCAGTATTCCGCAGCACTGTATGTCTGCAAACAAGTAAGATCTTATTCTCCCAGCTAGTGAATTTATTTAGATAAGGAAGATCAGCTGTTTAGCTTGCACGGTTAGATTGTGTCACCGGAGAGTTTCATGATGTGCAGCCTCTTGCTCAATTAGAGCACTTTGCCACTACTCCCTCGCCCTTTAATCTGAGCGTAAGAGTTAGACCTGCAGCAAAGGCAGGGTGAAAGGGGCCTGACAAGAGGGAGAAAATATGCCTAAGCCTTACCAGCTGCTGTGCAGAAAGAGGGGCTGAAGGTTAACAGGAGTAGAAAGGGCAGGAAGCAGCCGCAGTTGGGAGGAATCTGAGAAAGAGATCCAAGGAAGAGATCTCTTTGGGTTTCAAAATGCCTCTCTATTACCCCACGGGGCTCCATTAATAAGATTATAGCTTCTGATTAGTTTGTGACCAATTGTGACCAATTAAAACCTATACAGAGTGAAACCAGGACTTTAATACCTGCCTGTTTGTAGTGAGCAGGGGAGGAAACTGTATTGCAGGTGGTGAGCTGAACTTCAGTTGAGATTTTTCAAAGATCAGTGATCACTTTGCTGCTATCTTGAATCAGTTTTTCAGCTCTGTACAGTACTATCTTTTAGCAGGATAATTTCTTTACTGGTTTAAGGTTTGGTCTGGAGGAATACGACGTGACTCAGTCTTCCAATGATTAACACCAAAAGACTCTAAAAATTTTTTCTGACTTCCAGAACAGTATCGAAACACATCTGTTGCAGAGACTTTAGTAAGCTTTTCAGGGTGCTACCATGAACTCTAAAAATCAAGATTTTCACTGATGTGTGTGTGAGGAGGATTTAAAGAGCCTGACTGCAGAAAATCAAATGTACTTCTGTGAGCCCTGTCCGTATTCTTCATGCAGCTCTTCTAATTTCCTTTAAGAAAGGCTGAATTAATTTTGGTTTAGACTTGATTCTGGAGGTGAGTTGTCTACAACCCTGTCTTCAGTTTCACATGTCATGAAAACCAACATGCAAAAATACACATTTTTAAGATTTTACACTTTTCCCTGAGTGGAAGCTCATTTCATCTTTTCATTAATATTGAACAGACATAAAAAAATATTATTGTTGTGTCCTAATGTATTACTTTATGATTGATATTATTGGAGCCTGGTTAGAATTATCTTTTTACAGACCCTCCTTTCTTGAGGTGCTCCAGTGAGCAGTCCCCAAAGGGAAATTCTCAGCATGACTCAGGGGATGGTTCACCTTAAAAATCCATCCCAGACAGCAGTATGGACAAGACTGCATCAGCATTAGTTTCCTCTGTCCCACACATTTTTCGATTCTATGCCAGCAGGTGATGTACCCTAAAGAAACTCACGCTTCAGGGCATATGGCACATGTGGGACATACCTTCAGTTTGATGTCATACGAGCACCACGCTGGTGGGCTGCAGCCTGACCCTTGCGTTATTTCAGATGCACTGAAATGGGGCCTCCTCCCTGCCGAAAATTCAGGTATGTGTAGGGCCACATGGGCAGAGAGAAACCCAAGGGTAAAATAACACATAGTGAAGAAGTGGCCAGTGAGCACCAGAGGGATCCTGCACTGAGCAACATGATCCACTCGTGCCACCCATCACGCTGGCTGAGGATTTCTCCCCGGGTACCCTGCCTGTTGAGGCAGAGGTACTGCTGTATGGGCCAGTGATCACTGCAAGTGACCCTGGGACCAGGAGTGGACCTTACGGTGGAGAAGGTCCAACATCTTCCTTTCCCACTCTGAGCCTGCTCTGTGGCAGGGCTCTGCTTTGTTGTTTTTCAGAGCTGCTAGGCTTTATTGCAAGTCTAATGGTATAGTTTGGTTTGTTAATATTTCAGCAATTGCAATTATTACAGGGTTTCTAGCTGCCAGGTTTTCAGAGAAGTTTTGAAGCATAAGCATTTAATGCTTAAAGATGAGAAAAAAAAAAGTTAAATGTATTAATTTGAACTCTTAAATCTCATGATTTAAAAACCAATCTCACTATTTGGAGATGACTCCAGGAACAAAGTATTATACACGCAATAACAGGATGAATATTACTAAGGGTTTAAATAGCCTTTTATTTTTCCTCTTGATTTTAGTATTTCCAATTCATTATGTAAAAGACAAATTAGCAGCAGACCTCTGAAAGTTTACCTTCATTTCCTAAGGTACTAGAAGTCTTGAAATAGAAAAAATGTAATGCAAATATTATCTGAGATAATATACATGAATTCAAATCTCAACCTGTATTTTTACATTCTGCAATTTAAGATATATATTTTTGTTTAAGTTATCTTCGGAAAAAAATGTAAAGAAATGAATGGCATTTGCTGAATAATGTTTAAACATTTTGGTAACATACCTCCCTTGCAACCCCCTTCCCCCTTTCTTTCCCTGACAGTATTAAGTCTGTAACACAGAAATCCTCACATTCTCCAGATGGTAGCATAAATTTTCAGGTCAAGTGATATTAAAAATAGATAATAGCCCAGACCTCATGAGTCTCTACAGAAAGACTAAACAGTCACAATAGGGAATATCATTGTTTTGGTTTTCTTTATGAGGTTTTATGTACTCAGCTGTTTCTTCGCCGTGCTCTCGGCGCAGAGAGACCCTGATTATTCTGAATTCCAGTTCCACCTCACTTCCTACCCTTTATACTTTCTAAGCCCCATGCCACACAAGTCAAGGGAAATATATCCACACAGCTGCACCACCAGCTCCTAATGTGCTCTCCACGGCCGAGACTCCCGCTCTGCACTTCAGAGTATTTATAACCGGCAAATGAGTTCTTGAATAACCTGCTCTTACAGCTCCTCTGGAGGAACACAGCCCACGCCAGGGCATTTCGCCTTTCTGATTAATGGAGGGGACCTCTCTAAAAATCCACTGATAATAAACTGTTTTAAGCACAGGAAGTTTGGAAAGTGCGTCATAATGAAATAGGTTTTTGGGTAATCCTATTTCGTAGGCAGACAGTAGCTGCCAGCTAAGGGGCTGAGCTGGTCTCAGATGGCTCCCCAGTAAGTCTGTGAGGGACTATTAAAAAATGAGAGTAGATTCAGGGGTGACACCAGCTATAGCCTCGCCAGCTATTTTGTCTATTATGTCTGGTTCTACTTGGGCCAGATCTTAAATAGATGTCTCTCACATGGCCATGGCCATTTGCGGTTCAGAAAAATAGCTTTTCAGCCATGAAGGCTGCTTTTCACACCCAAGTGGAACTGGCAAATAGCCAAGCCATGTGCATGGTTCGTATTTAGACAGTAATAACATTTTGGGAGAGAAAGAAGCTCTGTGGCTTATCAGTTTCCTTTGACCTATATGCTTAGTACTTAGGGAGATATTTTTTTTTGTCAGTCCATATTTGGTGCTTTTTATTTTTTCTTCAAAAGAAAGAAGATAATGACGATAACGGTCATTCTTCCATAAGGTCTTCTTGCGATGGGATAGATAACGTCATTCATAGGTTGACCTTGGTATCTACTTTGTAGATAAACATTGTTGGGCAAAACGACAAAGCATGCTCAGGAGTTACAGTGAGGAGGTATTTTTAAGAAATAGAGATAGGCTTTGTCTACATTAGCAACTACTGCAGCCCAGCAGGAGCAAACCTGGTGGGAAAAAGGGTCGGTGCTTAGGACCTGACATCCATACTCTTCTCATTTCAGGCGGTTTACTTCAGCTTCACTAAAGGCTCTGAATCCTGGAACAAAAGCCTGTGAGCAGTTGGAGGTTTGATATTGGTCTCAAGGTTTAATTTCATCTGAAAGGAATTCAGTCTGTGTGCCTTGAGGTTGCTCCACAATGTGATCCACGTGTGGTAAGTGGGGCCATTAGATGACTCCCTTCAAAAAAATTCTCCTGATCTAAACCACGATGTTAATATAGGCATGGCCAGCATGTAACAGAATGGAAGCTGAGTTCCCTCCTGAAATATTGTTTTTCCAATTTCAATATTGCATGCATAAATTTTGAAATCTCCAATCTGCAGGTACCAGGGGGTGGGTGAAGGAGAGCACATGAAGCACAGCTGCGGGTTTCCAACAGCACAAATTTGTCCGCAGAGCATCCAAAGTGGCTCATCAAGGGCAGATCTGCTCCGTGACAGCAGAGGACCACACCTCTGAGCCACGGTACACACTGTGGCCCCGTAGGCATGCTGTGCCAGTTCATATACATATTCTATGAGTCTATATCCGTGAGTTGCATAGTAATGCCAAAATGCCCTCAGTAGCTTATGTGGTGCTCCCAGCCACAGGAATGGCTGCAGCTCTGCAGAAATGCAGCTGCAGGATTTGTCAGTATGTGTTCTATATTTTTTCACAGTTTAGTACTCTGTCGCCTCTGCTGAATTGCCTTGTGTTCCCTTAAATTTCCCTCCATTTAAAACTATTTGGGTGGGTATTTGCCTTTAAATGATTTTTTGCCAGGCAGCTTCTCTTTGCTGCCGGTTTTCCTGTACCAGAGTGATGTTCCTGGTTGTAAGAGGCTGCTCCTAAGCTCGTGTTTTTGTTTGCTCCCTTTGTACCTACGCTGGAGTTCCTGTCAGGCAATGCCCAAAGCTGCACGAAGTGCTCCAGGTGTGGCCACGGCAGCCCTTTGTACCAGGACACAGTTATCTGTTGGGATCTGTGCTCTCTTCCTCTATTTACACTTCTCCATGTTTTGTTTGCTCTCCTCACTGCTACCAGACATCAGGTTGCTGGTTTTAAGTGTCTGTCAACAGTCCTCACCAAATCCTTTCCCTGATCAGTGTTTTGCAGTCTGTGACTGCAGAACATACTTTCTACTGTTTTTTGTCAACACTCTTGTTATTTTCTGTTTATTTAATAGCCTGGTTAATCTCATCTATCCATGACTGCCTTTTATTCCAGGTTCGATTCATCTCCTTCCCAAGGGTAGAAGCAGCCCTTCCTGTCTGATAGCTTTCTGATACGCCCACCAGTTCATCTGTTCATCCTTGTAGGACGTGCAGGGTAGGCTTAACAGGAAAATTCGGCATCTGTGACTATTATACAAATAAACTCTGTCTTATCAATTCTACTTTCATCTTATTTTGAATTTTCATAGACCTCCCAGAGTTGAATATTTCTATGCCTGCTGGTACTGGCTATCCAATCAAATGTATGCAATCACTTTTTGGTGTATTTAGTGCTTTAAATTGCTCTTAAGTAGCGGGATTAGCAAAGAAAAATAGCTCCAGGTGAGACCGATATAGGGGCAGAGAAAAGGCATCTGAAAAAGGATTTAATTTGTGTGGTGCAGGGAAACAAAAGGTTTCTCATCCCAGCTGCTTCAAGTTCTTTCGTAATTAAGTTTTGCATAGATTAACAGCTCAGGATCAATTTGAATTGGCCTCAGTAAATAGCAGAACTGTTTGCAAGTGAACATCAATATCTTCTCTGTGAGAAGAGATTGTATGTGGGAAGCAGATGGAAATTTGTAACAGAGGTTTATCATTTCCGTAGTATGTATGTTTCTTGATTGTTATACTTCTTACATGGAAATGAATACATCAGAATTGATCACATGGTAAGTGAGCTATCTGAAAAATTATCTGTTGGACCTTTCCCTTAGTGTCATCAGAAGTTTAGTGCGTGTCTGAGAAACTGCTGAAGGAGCAATTTGAGTAAAGGACAAAGAAAAATGAGATACTCAGTTTAGGATTGGTTTCTAAATATAAGTAGTACCCAGTTTTGAAAACAGGCTTCTTTATCAGTATTAAGCTTAGCATTTAGAGCAATGTGGTTCCTCTACTAACCAGGCCTCATGTTTTTGTAATATCCAGTTACTTGATTTTGTTGCAAAGAAACAGAATTTTATTTTGGAAAGGGGTTTGACATTTAGCTGTGTATTAAACTGGCACAAAATCTGGAACACTTAACATTTTCCAGAAACCAGGCTTTCCAAATGTTTTCTTGTTTTGGATTGATGGTTCTTCATTTGACAAAATGGAAACGTTTAATTTTCTTATGGTTTATGTGGGCTGGATTTTGATCATATGTTATATGAGTATGAGGTAAACTAAGAAAAAAGTAAATGAAAAGTTATTTCAGATTAAAAATTGAGATATTAAATTGTGAATATAGCCTCAAGGCATGTTTTGAAATTGTCAGAAGTGCTGTTTTCTGCAGGATGAAATTCCAGTAAAACAAACTCTTTCTGTCAAAATTGCATGGTCTTAGAAACTTAGGATCTTAGGATTTGCATTAGAGTTTTTACTAATGAGCTTTGCAAGTTTTAAATAATTTTCTTTCATCCTGAACCTTAGGCAAAGAAGGGCAGTCTGGTTTTTGAGACAGCCCTTAAACACCATGCTCCTCATGACATCCCTTGCATAATTATTTCTTCTGATTGTGTTACTATCCAAATAAAAAAAAATGACCAAGTTGCTTTTCCATATGCTTGACAATTTGGAAAAACAGACTAAGTAAGCTAATGAGAAAGACATGCAAACCAAAAATAGCCTGGTAAGGAAGGCAGGAGAAACATTCTTATGCAAAAGTTTGTTTGCTTTTTTTTTCTGTCTGAGCCTTTCCCTTTTTGTTTATGTGTGTATCTCATCTCTCATAATTGATGTCACCTGTCACTTTCACACCCACTCCAAGCTTCATTTCCAGTCCTCTAAACATGCCCAGATTTTACTTGTGACTTCACTAAGATCTACAAGGTTATAATATTCAGGCTGCTTAACTGGAAGTCTAAATACAGATTTGAAGGATTGTCTTTAACTTGAAAATGCAGACTTGCACTGAAAATGCAGTGAAGGGAAATACAGAAGTTATAGAGAGTTTAGGAAATACTCGCTGACCCTGGCAGGTACAGCCCTGCAGAGAATGTTTTATGGCATGTTCACGAAAAGGTCAGATGAATCTCAAGGAGGTTTTGAAATACAGTAAAGGTGAAAACAGTTGTATAAAGACATAATAATTTATTTCGGAAATTGATTTAGTTTAGTAAATAACAATGAATGTAAGAACTCACAGCCAGCTAGGAATAAGCCAACAGTCCTCAAAGTCAAGTCTCCAAATCCTGGGGCCAAGGGATGACAGCAAAAAGATAAGAGCAAATTAATAATAATAAAAAAACCTGCGATGAAAAGCAGAAGCTCAGACAGAGCTTTCAAAAGGAAAACAGAAGACCTGAGCAAAGCAGAACCCTACAGTGACAGCTCTTGGCACAGGGTGCTCCTGCACAGCTCCTTCAGAGCATGCTGTGTACATCGAAGTGATTTGAAAATACATATCTGAGGACTGATCTTCTTAGAGAGACTGTGGTTTAACTTGGAACTATTTCCACTCGGAATTTCATTTAGTCTAGTCCACCCCAGGACCTTGACAACTTCTGAGGATGAAGGGTTGAAGAGAAAGATTTAAGAGACTCCAGAGGGCAAACATCAGTTGCAGAATAGGACAGGACAAGATTTAGCACACTCACAACACCTGAAATATAACCGTGCACGAGGGGGTGACCAATCATTTAAACAGTTACTCCCTATTAAATACATATGCACATTTCTCAGCCTGGCTTAACGTTTTAAAAAGCCTTGGCTGCCATACCATGGCAGCTATGAAGCATGTACACCTCCCTTTAAAGACAGTGAACCACAGGCCATGTATTATTCCATATGCACATGATATGAATCCTTACATCTAGTGAAACAAAAAAAAAAAAAAAAGAAAAAACCTGTGGTACAAGCAAATGCCACCTACAATATATACACGGAAAAGGTTTTCATCTGCTTTATGTTTTGATACGATAGTCTATATTTTGACTCCAGAGTGTGATGACTGTATAACTTTTCACATGAATTTCATTTTTCCTGTCAAGGTACATTATTTTAAGGGTGACAATAACTTGGCTTCAAATGAGGTGAAACCATCACAGTGATAAATGAGTTTCTTGAGGAGGGAGGTTTTACCCTGGGAATACACTTTGAAAGACCACACACCTCTGCTTAACCAAGCTTGTTAACTTTACAACACATTACAAGTATTCCTTCTAATGCACATGGCAGTGAAGAGACCTGAGCACTTGACTTCTGAAAATACAGTGTATATTGCATGGGGAGATTAGTCTTGCTTTTCACACTGGCCTTTTGTGTGAGTCTGTTGTTTAACAGCCGAACGCTGCCTTTGGTCTCTTCCTTGTTCTGAAGATTATGGTTTTTTTTTTTTATTTTTTTTTTTTTTAATGTCAGATTCAAAAAAGACAGGTCATGCTTTGACATGCAACTTCTAGCTGCAGTCATGAGGGACAGTCTCATTTAATTGCTGTATAATTCATATTGCTATACAAGGGTGGAAAAAAACCATGCCAAATAATATCAAATTTTTAAAAGCACTTCGAGGCATCACTTTAGTAGTTAATGAAACAAGCTGCTGAACTTCACTGGCCATGTGATTATCTTGCTAAGTCATTTTTGTATTGCTACCCTGATGTTGTATGTAACAGAACTGAAACAGGGACAAAAAAAGCCCTGGATGTTCAAGAATACAACTCCTGTCCACCATGGAAAATATGCACCGTGTTGTAAATATTACTTCTCTCCCACATCTTTTTTACACTTGTCATGGCAGTGGCTCGATTGATCTTTGAGAGTTGCATCAAAGAATAACTATGTGATGCTTTACTCCGTTATATGCTTTACACTGTGACTTTAAATAAGTTAATAGCGCACCCAAAAGATAGATTTTTTTTTTTAATATTTTTATTATTACTTTTTTTTTTCTTTTGTAACCTTCATTTTCTTCTTCAAGGAGTTGCCCAAGGGACAAACAGACTTAATTTTTCTAGTGTTTTGAAAAGGTAGCAGAGCTGGTGTGTTTGGTAATGTACTTTCTGTAGTGTTCTTCTGGACAGAAATAGTAACTTAAGTGACAACTTTGCCTGAGATACCAGTCCCTATTCCCATAGTGCAACCTCTGATAAATATCTTTCTCCTTTTCTTGTTCACTTAGCCTCCCTCTATTTTCACATCTTAGGAGAGTGCTCTCAGGGCTAAGGAGACCTAAATATAATGCAAATGGAACTCAACTGTCAGGTGAGGTTTTTCAGTGGAACTCAGTCTCCTGAGCTGCTCAAAAACTTTTTCAAATGTTAACTACAGTGGAGTCTGAGACCATCACAACTACTCACTTTTCGTGTTAAATTAATACTTTAACCCAGTGTTGAAGCACTGGAGCTACTTTTCACTGAATTTCACTGAATTTTTTTAGAGTTGGAAGGGACTGTAGAGATCATCTAGTCCAACTCCCCCACCTAAGCAGGATTGCCCAGAGCTAGAACATGTTACTCAGGACTGCATTCAGGCAGATCTTGAAAATCTCCAAAGAAGGGGACCCGTGGGCTGAACAGTGAGCCCATGTGGTGGTGTGACCCTGGATACACTGCCAGCATGTGATGGGAGGTGTAGTGGCATGCCAGCTCTGTCTAGGAACACCAGGAGTCAGCTGGGATCTGGAGGTACTAACATTATCCAAGGTTTATTGCTGTGTCATTCCAAACCCCCATTATCCTAGATGGTAGTGAACCAGGAAGTCCCACTGCCAGGAAAGTTTTGAAGAGGAGAAGGTTATCGGCTTCAAAGTGGAAGAGGGAGTATTTAGATTAGATATCAGGAAGAAATTTTTCACTACAAGGGTGATGAGGCAGTGGAATAGGTTGCGCAGGGAAGTTGTACAGGGTCCATTCCTGGAAATGTTTAAGGCCAGGCTGGATGAGGCTTTGAGCAACCTGGTCTGGTGGGAGGTATCCCTGCTGTGGGTTGGAACTAGATGATCTTTAACATCCCTTTCAATCTACACCATTCTTTGATTCTATGAGAAGCAGGCTGAGGGTTGACCATATAGTTCTCTATAACTGCCTGAGAGGAGGTTGTAGTGAGGTGGTTGTTGGTGTCTTTTCCCAAGTAATAGGTGATAGGACAAGAGGAATGGCCTCACATTTTGCTGGGAGAGGTTTAGATTGAATATTAGGAAAAAATTCTTTACTGAAAGGGTTGTCAAGCATTGGAACTAGCTGTCCAGGGAAGTGGTTGGGTCACCATCCTTGGAGATATTTAAAAGATGAGTAGATGTAGTGCAGAGGTGCAGAGAGATGTGGTTTAGTGGTAACTTGTCAGTGCTAGGTTAACAGTTGGACTTGATGATCTTAAAGGTCTCTTCCAACCTAAGCAATTCTATGATTCTATGAGGAGGAGCAGTTCTCTCTGTGGGACCTCTCCCTTCTGAATAGGAAGATGTCACCAATTCTAGGACTGAATCTAAACCCTCCCGGCAATTCTGGTCACCCCAAGCTTTTTCCATATGTTTTGACAGATATTTGGAAAACTGATGGCATTGACAGTAGGGAAAGGAAAAGAAACAGGCCTGACACAAGGTCTTGCATGGAAAGAGACCATCATCCTCCATTCCTGACCCTTTCTGGCACTCCTGAGGTCAGCTTCAGGGAGGCCAGTGCCATTGGGAGGGGAGGTCATCAGGTTCCAGTGCAGTGGTCCTGGTGGTGAGGGCATCACTTGGGATGCCCTGTCCCTCCTGGTGGCGGGACACGGACTGGCTGTGCATCTTCCTTTGGAAGTCCTGGAATTGGTGGTGGAGTGACAGAGCCCAGTGTGCTTGCAGGCAGTAGGAGACACTATGGGGCAGGCAGAAGTGGGAAATCGGGATTAGTCCAAACACTCACTTTTCCTTTCACATAGGCTATATATATATGTATATATATTCAAAAATATAAAAGTCAACGTGGATTTCTTTTTTTTTTTCCCTCCCGTGAAAGATGGGGCCTACCCACGGCGACCTGTGCCAGATACAACACAGGCAGGTGCTGCGCAAACTTCCCACTGCGGCTCCATCAATGCCCCTCAGTCTGGGCCGGGTATGATCTTGGGGCTCTCGTGATGGACGGAGTGGTGGTTTTATGAAGTGCATAAATGCTGGCTGCTGTACGCCGGGAGGTGAGAGAGCAGAACACTAAGCCATTCTGCCCCAAAAGTCTGCACTAACACCGATCAATTAGCACCTGCTTTCGGGGCCCGGCCTCTCCTGCCCAGACCTACCTACGCAAGCACTTCTGGTCCGCTCACACCTGCTAATGGAGGCCCTGCCCGCCACACGCAGGCAGCGGGTGAAGCTGGGTCAAAACTTAATTGTAAATCAGGCCCTTATTTTACTTAGTTTCATCCCGCTCTCGCTGAATAACTGTTTTGGCATGGGCAGGAGAGCTGGGCTGATGGCCGCCAATACGTGGAGTGAAAGTGGCATTCATAAGGGCCAAACTCTTGGCGGGGAAAGGCTGTGAGGAAAAGGCTTCCTCCTATGCCAGGGTGCTCAAGGCTTGAAACGAAACCTGAAATGTAGAGCTACTCTGCAGCTATTTGCTCTTGGAATTTTGCTGTTGCTGGTCTTTTTTTCTGGGGGGGTGTGGGTTTTTTTGGTAAAGATGTGACAAGTGGTTATTTTTTTTTCCACCAGCACTGACTGGAAAACATCCAGATGTTTTCAGGGTGAGGATTTTTTTCAGGAGGAGTTAGCTCTCATCTCTTTTTCGGCAGCAAGTCCCCAGGTGCAGCTGTGCCTGGAGCGCTGATTCCTGACGACAGCAGTGAGAACGACTGTTCCTGCAGGGCTTTCTCAGCTGGTGATAGACTGCTGAAATGCCTGGCTTTCCTGGCATCCCATTGCTGAGGTGGCGTCCAAGCTGGTTTAGCTCTTGCAGGATCAGATCCAGAGGTTTCTGTGCCATTAACTTCAAAGCACTGCAGCATATGTGCAGTCCGTTCATCCAAAAGAAATGCAGTTTGTGTGCTCTGAGGCCACTCCATAATGTGGACCAAAATGCGGTTAAGTGGGCACCACCAAAAGATTTGCTTTAGAAATGTGCATTCCTGACCTGAACTAAACTACCCTTCGGACTATCTCTAAGGCTATTAGGAAGATTAACTTTCTATATTTAGGCCATGTTGAGTACCCCACCTGTGCCTCACTTTGACCTGTTTGCGCTTTGAACATCTTGAGCTTTCCATTATCGCCTAAAAATTATTAAATGTGTATGACATATGTCCTTTATCCAACATTTGATGACAGGGCCGGCACTGTGTCCTGTTTTGGTGGGATGACTTTACTGCTCTATCCATCCTTCTTCTTTTTTTCTCTGATCTACACCTTTTCCTCTCTATTCATATTTTCCTTATTTCTCCCTTTCCACTCCCTTGATCACGTTTTTTTTCCCTTGTCCTTGCTGTTCTTCAATCTAATATTTTGTTTAGGACTCACCTTTCCAGGTACATAAAGGATTACACATGCCTGATATAAGTAGCCTTAATATTAAGTCACTATTATTCATCATAGCTGCTTTTTGGAAGTGTTCTTAATTATTTTTTTTTAACATATGCTTAAAGAATTTGACTTTTGGAAAGACATGTAATTTTATTATCCTTTTCCTTTTTTTTTTTTTTTTTAATATGCTTGAACTGGTAATAAATGCAAAATACTATACTGGCAGTAATATACCTGAAACCATGAGTTTATATTTTCAAGTCAAGTTCAAGAGAACGTTTGGAAATATTGAATGAAGATACTTAGTTATGTCTCGTCAGGAAATATATTTTTTCCCTCTTTCAGGAGAGAACTAAAAACAATAAGGCTTTTTAATCATCTAAGTGCTTCTTTGGTTATGTTGGAAAAAAATTCAAGACTTTTTCAAAACAAAATGTTAGCATTTACAGGTGTTGTTTTCATAGAGAACTTCCTCAATAACTTTGTCAAAATGGATGCTATTCATGGAGTTTTCCATTTCAGCAGAAAGCTCCTTTCCATTAAAACCTCTGATGGAAATTCTTGATCAGCTTGAGTAAAAAAGTTCAGCCGTTTTTAACACAGCTGCTAATGTGCTTCACTGTGATTTTACAATTTGGTCATTAGATGGTGCTCAAGAGATTAAATTCACTCTAGATTGTCTTTCCAGGTTTTATTTCAAGAAGCTGTCGACTAGGCACACTTTCTGTTTCTGTCTTCACAAAATATATGTAATGTGTACTTCTGTACTAAGTAGTGGGAGATTTGCTATTCATTTTGATAGGCACAAGGTCTTTACCAGGTAACTGGTATGATGGAGAACAGTTACTGAGAATTACTGTATTGTTAGACCCAAACCGAAATGTAGCCACTGTTTGGTCAATATTAATTAATCTGTAAACTTTCAGTGTTAACATTAGTGGGATTTTGACAGAGATTTAGCAAGTGCTTTTAGCAAGTAATTAAAGTTGTGAGACATATCTGATGCTTGCTTTTATTGGTTGAAACCATGAAAGTATTTAATGATAAGAAAGTTTTCACTGTGAACCAGTCTCTTCTATGATGATTTTTAGTGGAAGTATAAGTGGAAAAGGGGGTTCTTTTTATAAAGTTATCATATTTGTAATTAACCAACAACAGTCAATACACCATGAAGACGGGTCCCTTTGCCTAATGTAACTAAGCACTGATGCATGGGTTTCTTTGCTAGAAATATGTGAGTGAATGTTTGTTTTCACCGCCCTTTTTCTCAGGGCTGCTCATTGTACAACAGTGCACATTGTAGTGTGATGTGTACAGGCTTTTGATCTTGGTACGGCTCTGCCTTGAGCTGGAGTGCACCAACTGCCACACAGACTCTGAAGGACAAGGTAACGTAGATGGAAAGTGTTAGAGTAGAACCACAAGGAACTATGTGACTTCAGAATGGATTGAGCTGGAGATGCCGAGAAGGGAAATATATCTGGTGTATTTTCTCTTCACAACTTGATTGAGCCATTCTTGCACAAAACGGCATTTTTCCCCAGTATATTATGTCATTGTCACTGTTCTGAACCTTGCCCATGAGGAGGAAAGTCAAATTCACCCATTCTTTATTTCGCTTTATCTGTACCCATGAAGCCCAGGCTCTAGGCTGTGTATTTGAGCAATGCAATGCTGGAAGACAAACCTATATGCATTGGCTTGCCATGCACTTTGGTTGGTTTTATTGAAAGTGTCAGTCCTTTCTTTGCCAAATCAGGAGAGGTTTGGCAAATAGTATTTAGCTAGGGATCTCACATAGCAAATATTTTAGCAACAACTATTTTGCCAGGCTTTTTTATTATTTTTTTTTTATTGTCACCTGTTTCATGTTATAGACCTAAAATGTTAGTATCAAAGTATTGATGACACAGTTGTCTTTGCAGTAGCCATGAAGAGGTGCTCCAAGGATGTTGTCCATAGTCTTTTGATAGCATCAAAATTCATGAAAGAACATATAGTTATCTGGACCTTTAATGGGTCTAAACAAAGTCTAGAAGGTACTTTGCAGCTGGTATGAGGATGTTTTTCCTCCACTGACCACTGCCAGAAAAGGTTAACAAGTCTTGAATGTGTTTTCATGCTGAAGTGTTGAACACAAAGCTATCCAGATAAAACCTCAAAAATGCTGTTAAGGTAGAGTAGTAGGAATGTGTTACTGACTCTGTGGAGGATGCATCTAACATCTCAGTGAGCAAATATTTCACACTGGAGCTTATCCTGAAACTATGTCGAAAGATTCCCATTTACTGCCATTAATAAGTTGGTTGTTCCCTGTAATGTTGTTTGCAAATTTAATGTTTGAGAGATCAAAAACTATAGAGCTTGCATTTTTATTATGATGCTTATCACCACTCTATCCAAGAAACTTCTAGGTAAAAATCAATGAGAGAAGGATGTGGCATGTTTCTTTAACTGGGAGCTGGAACTGAATTCATGCCTAGAAATGGGGAATAGAGGCCTGACAGACATTTGTCAAAGTTTCTGTCATGTCTATTCACATTGTATATATGGTATATGATTATGATGAAAAGGTTTTCCAAAAGAAGGGGGCTTTGAAACGCTTCTCAAAGATGTTTAAATTATCAACTAATCATATTTCATTCTGAGACTGATTATGAACATGAATTTCATTATTCTAGAGGAATGTAATTGTCTTGTTTCATAACTCAGTGTTCAGCTTCTATTGTCACTGGGGCTTTGTCCATTAATGGCCTTGAAACTTAAGACAAAAGCCTAAAGAAAATGTGTTTATAGTTCCCGTTTGTGGTAGTTTAAGCCATGGCAAAGGCAGGCAGATATACTGCATATTAGATAGAACCTGCAGCTCCTCTTCATGTTCAACATCAACTAGTGTGAATAACCATAATTCAGCAAGTCAATGATAGATTTAAGAGTTAGATTGACTTATCCTCACTTGGAAATGAAGATTTAACATTTCTTAGTGCTCTAAAGGTGCAGTACTTTTTCATCCAGATCAGCACTCATTTCCAGCTAGCAGTGCTTTGTCATCTAGAAGGGTATGTAGATGTTCTGACATTTGAAGAGTAACAACTGTATAAACCGAAAATAAAATATGTAATTGAGTGCAGAAGACATATGCTTGACAACTAAGTCCACATTTCTCATTGCCTTTCTGATTAGCATCATTGGGTACTAAAGACCAGAAGGTGCAATTAAGATTTCTATGAGAATTCTACAGGTGAACATACTTGTAGGGCAGGATTTGTAATTCATGTCTGCTCTCAGCTCTGCTAGGGAAAGAAAACACTGTCCACCATAAGGCCTGTCCTGGTCCATCTCTCACTGCCACTGCATCACACGAGCATATTAGCAAAACTTTACGGCTCACTATCAAACAATAGAGAGGACAGGATTTCTGGAGTCATGTTTTCAGTGCTCAACAGTGACTTGTATTCATCCTCTCCAAGTTTAGGCCCTTATCTGAAATATCTTCTCCCCCAAGGCTGCTGGTGTAATTCAAAGCAGCAGCTATTTCCAGGTGCCAGTTCAAAGGACAGATATGTCTTCAGGCAAATTAACCCAAAACAAATCAGTGCCTGCTTCTATCTATGATGTGAGATGGTTGCTGATGAACAACATCACTTAGTGCCAAAACCTGCTATGCCTACAGCCCATGGTACCAAGAACAAGTTATTAAACAAAAGGTTCTGGGAAAGGACTGTATTTGTATAGATCTGAGTGAAAGACCACAGTTCCAATATAAACAAGAATAAGAAATTGCTCAAAAATATTAAGGATAAGGTGGTTGTGTTTTGTTTGCAACCTTCACAAGGAAATCAGAGCAAAAAGGTCAGGGTAATGGAGAAGTCAATGAGAGTTTTACCATAGTTCTTATTGTTAAGAGGTGTATTCATGTTGCCCAGTATGGATTTACCAGCAGGTGTTAGGAAACATTAAAGCTGTTGCCTTAGTCTTTTCTTTTTTTCTCCTCTCTTGCACTTCCATCATTAAATTGGCACTGTCCATTGTGGGGTGTAAAGCCCCAGATCCTGTCACAGTTACAGCTACGCTTGTGCAACAGCAAAGCTGTGTGTGACCCTATGTTCCAAGGTCATTCACACAAGTAATTAGAGTAACATATATTGACATAATTTTTTTTTGCCCCCTTTTTTTTTTTTTTGGAGAGTGAGGAAGGAACAATAACTTGAGTAAGTCAAATTACATAAATCACTATAAACCAGAAACTCTCATTTGAGGACTTAGGAGAAAATGTATTGCCAATGAAAAGAAATAGTGGTGAGAACTTGCAATAAATAATTGAAAGTAGAAAGTTTTTCTGTAGTTTAGAAAGATAACAAGTTGAGCAAATATAAAATAATGCTGAGGGGAATTTTGTAAGTTACAGGCTGAATGCCTTCCTGCTGTATATGCACTATACAGGTGTTACTGTAAATAAGGTCAAGGTAGTGCCAAGACAATCCTGCCTTAAAAGCTTTTACATTTTTCACATCATAAGAGAACAATATTAGGTTCCATTTCCAAAAAATACTCCCATTCTTATTTGCTGACAGACACTGAACACACTCTCTTGTGGTTCATATTCCCCCCTTTCCATAAAAGTACTCGCAGGCAGTAATGACCTTTCCTAGAAAGAAATGTTACTGATAGGGGTAGCTAGCACACAACAGCAAAAAACCCCACAGCCAACCATCATTTGGAAAGACAAAACTGTCAATTCCGCAGCTACCTACAATGTCTTCATGTTAAAACACTTCCAGACTTGGGTTCTTTTTATTAAATGATAACTCAGAAGGAGTAAATAACTTACATTATTTTGCAGCAGACTATAACAAATTGTGTGTTCAGAGTAACCCAATCCAAGTGAACTACTCTTAAAAGTGCAAGCCAAGCTGATCTAAATGCAGGGTTTTGGAACAGATGTAAGAAGGACAAGAAAATAGGACCCATTCAAAGGAAGAAAGACAATCAAAATGTATCCTGCCAATTAAAACACCCTCTCCTGATCCAAAACAAATCATAGAAAATATAGGACAACACCCAAATAAGCACTGTATGTTAAAGCTTGCTTAGCTCTTGATATTGATTCTTAACTCCTGGTCTACATCCAGACAGAACAATCATGGCAGCACAGATTTCTGGATTAATTTTTAAAGATTGAAAAATCCTTCATTTGAATTGGCACTAGAGCTTGGCCCAGAAAAAAGCTTTTTTTTTTTCTTTTTTTTTTTTTTTCCTTTGTGGCACATTGGAAAGGAGAACAAGAAAACAATAGTTGAAAGAAAGTGTGGTAAAAGAGCAGAAGTATCACTTTCAGCTTTACTGTTTAATGGCAGTTGGCAGTAAAATCAGCACGGGTGATATAACACCAAGTTGGGTTTTTCAGACGTGGAAGTTGGAGGCCGTTCTGTCCCCATTCAGGCGCCTTTTGGGTTCTTGCTTCTTAGGTGGTTCTCGTTGTACCTTATTGTCCCTTACAAGCTGACTGTTACCCTTTTCAGTTTATTGCTGCAAAGACTGTTTTTTTTTATTTTGACAGTCTGCCATTTATGATAATGAAATATTTCACTTTCCTCCCTCAAATTTTATAAATTCAGTTTTGCCTGCAAAATGTGTAGCTCCTTTTAAAAAATAAAATACCACAGATACTTTTGCCTTTGCTTTGATAGTTCTCACTTGCCATTTTAATAAATGCTTCCAAAAAGACTACTGATGCAACGTAGGTCTTAATCTTTTTTTTTACAGGAGCAAAACAAAAGTCCTACTGTTTGTGTGAGAAACATTTCTACATTCCATGCAAGGCGCCCCAGATCGTATTTTTGAATTCTTTCACTTATGAGAGTAACATTTTTTTCCTCTTCAAACTAAAGTCTGACCTTGCTTTTCAACCAATAAAGTATATATAGTTGACTTTGCTTCTGTTGACTTTCCACTTCACATGCTGTGCTGTATTGATTTTTTTTCAAATGACAGTGGAACGTGTATATTGATCTGGTGTATCTGGCAAGATGTAAATGGTGTGCTAGGAAGTAGACCTGCTAAAATTGTCAGGGTTTCTCAGAGTTAGTGGCTGCAGAGGAGTCTAGAGATCTTTAATGAAAACTTACTTGGGTAGAAATAGGTAGAACAATTGAATTTAATCTTGACATTTCTGATTTCTTTTCAGCATTAGAGAGCAGCTCTTTTAAAGTGACATCAGACAATGATCTGCCTCATTTTCTGGTCTCCCACAATAACTGCCCTTGAGATATGAAAATGCGTGTTTTTCCCATCTTTGCTTAAAGAAAGGAACAATGTTAGTGTTACCTGTGTTGGGGATGGGCTTGCCTTGTTTCTTCCAGCCAGCAGGATCCCATACCTTAGCTTGCTTCTTTCAGGCAACTAGTGGCTGCTGCGGGCATCCCACTTTTTCCAGTATTGCTCCAGCTGGTTGGTTCTGCTCAAAATTTTTACTGTTCTGGTAATTGGAAGACAGTTTGTAGGTTGCCTGGAGATGCTGGCATGATTTTTAAAACTGATAGTTCAGAGTTTTAGCAAGAGAATGCCAGAAGAATATTTTGAGAAGGAGCAAAAATTAACAATTTCTTTTCTTTCCTGTCTGTTTTTCCATACAGACCCCTGCCAAGCTGGCCCCATAGCGACTTCATTATCATAGCAGTTCATAAATTATCAAATTGTCATTCCAAATCCATCAGAGAAGGATACCTTAGTATTATTTCCTTTGACATTATAGATTTTTGTATCACGAAAAGCTTGTTAACACTCAGAGTGATTACCCATGCCAAACAGGCTATCTACAGATAAACAAGGACTACTATAATCAAAGGGACTGAGAAATTAAATGTGTCAAAATAGATGAGGGTAATATCAGATGATCATTCTCCTTGCTAAAAAGGCATTTGATGCAAATATTTAGAAAATATTCCTGTTTCATCTTGGATTTATATTACCATTTGTAATCACGTAGGCCCTGCCTGTTGAGGTAGGTTATTTTTTTTTTTTGCGGCATTTTGAACTTTAGTTTATCATAAGCTAATGAAAACAAAGAATACTAAAGCTGTACATTATAAACTTAGAGCTCCATTTTACAAATATATGGGTGCCTTCATGCCCCAAATTTCCTTTAGGAAATTAATTATGACAAAAAATCAATATGTTGTATTAAATGAGTGTCTATTACTCATTTAGTTATTGCTAACTTTTTAGTATTGGAAAGAAATTCCATTGGCTATTTAGGAAAATAACATCCTTTACATATAAGAAGTACAGTTGTGAACTGACAATCTTTTATAAGACAAACTATGCATATTCCAGACAGAAAAGTCTAGTAAATATTTTCGAGAATGAGATTTAGTTTAAAAACACACAAATAGTAAAATGGCAAAACACCTTGAAAATTATCAATATCCTTAAAGTGATAGTTGCTTTTTGGCTTACAAAGCCTTCTTTTAATTAATTTTTTTTTTTATTTGGAATACTCCTCATTATGGGGAAAGCTGGCAAATGGATCCTTTTTATCCTCTGAGTATGTGGTAGGTTGCAGGAGTATAGTATATGGAGATCATTGCTGTTGAAAAATGTATAGAAAGCAATTGATCTCTGCCTGCACCTAAGAGAAAGGGAAATAAAGAATAATGGGGAGTTAGGGATTAGGGTGCAGCTTTGGCCTTATTATTTTACTGGGTGATGTACAGAACAAAAAATTCTGTGGAGTTCGTGTGCTCCAGCTCCCAGCTGTGGTCTGAGTTTCATGCTGGAATGAGCTGTCTGTCTTATGCTTATGGAAGAGGAAAAAAGCCCAACCCAGGAATATGGCACAACACTGTGTTGTGACATCTCTCAGGTCACACCAGCTGTGTTTTAAGGCAAGTGAAGTAGCATAAATTTCTTAAAATGAAGGAATATTTTGACTTGTGGAAGGAAATGAGCTGGAAAGGCCTGTTTGAGTGAATGTTTCAGACTATCTGCTTTCTTCTTGAAACTATTGACACTGAAGGAATTTCCACAGATTCTTCCCACTAGGTTCTGACATACTGTAATCCACATTCAGCTTTTTTTTTTTTTTTTCCAGAATTGCTTCAAATCCATATGATCTGTTTAGGTCAAAGGTACCTAGCCAGGACAAAACTTTGCCATCATTAACAGCATTGCAACTTCCACTGAAGCTGGCTGTAGCATGGAAACAATTATTTTTCACTGATGAAAAATAGCTTACCAATTTCTGAGGTTCTACCCTCCTTCCTGATTTCTCCCCAGCCAAGGCTTTCATGCTTGATTTGACACGTGAGAGACACTTAGCAGCAAGGGTTCTTCTCCAAGAACCCAAGTGCACATGCAATTGTTGTCAGGAATAACTCTTGTCACCTATTGCAAAGAGGTGTGAACCACTTTGATCCTCTCTGAAAAAATTAAAATAATAGAGCTTGAGGGAAACCGTGCTTGCTCCCCATAATTTTTTCTATGCTTTTTGTTCCTTTAATATAAATCCTTAATATAATCTAGGAATGTAGTAATGTTCCATCTGACTTGCAGTAACGGTCATAAAGGCTTGATTCAAGAAGCTGCCTGTGAGTTCATTAATTTTTATCCACCAGTTACTTAGATGAAAGGTCCACCATTAATCTTTGAGCCTTAATAGTCTCTATTGCTCTGATTTAATCAGTCAAAATTCAGAATATGCCTAGTTTACCAGCAATAAGAAACTGTAAGGTCGCCAGTAAGTCTGACTTTTCCCTCTATCTTTCTCTCTAGACTTTTCCTCTCTATTAAAAAAAAAATAATCTTACTAAAAAGCTAGCAGTGCATATAGCTTCAGTAATAACTCTAGGGAATGCTGGGTACCAAGGACTGCCATTTCTGTAGCTTGTCTCCAATATCTGTTTCATATCTGTTTTACAACCACAGAGTTGGAAATCCAGAGGCTGTGGCTGAGAAAAGGTGCTGAAAGCTTGGGCTTAAGATAAAAGACAAAAATTAAACAAAAGGAATGGCTTCTTACCACAAGTAGCTTTTCAGCTTAGAAATGAGGAGGTGCTGAGCAGGGATACTGCTTACACAGCTCTTCATGTTGCTCAGGAATTAGGTGGTTTGTACTGTGTGAGCCATCTATGTCTGATCTCCCTAGGATTTCTATGGTACTCCGTATAGTAATACTTGGGAACTAACAGAGGTTGGGGGTTCATGTCTGTGGTTAGATAAAAGTTGGATCAAACCTTTTTTTGTGCTGTAAGCAAACATGAACTTGGTTATGGCCAAGATGAGGAAAAAGTTCCACTCAGTGTTGCAGCAGAGTAAGATCTCAGAAGAAGATAGTAGGGGGGATGGGAAGAGTTGATGGGGAGATGGTCTGGGGAGGATTAGCAGAGGTGGAGTTGGAGGAAGGCCCTTGGCTCTTGGAGGTGGGGAGGTTGTGACTTTTGTCGGAATAATTTCCTTTTTTTTCCCCTTCCTTCTTGCCCACTGGTGAATCCAACCATCCCTTCTTCACCTTGTGATGGTGGGACAAGAGGGCGCTGATGTACACCTACCACCCACCAAGGTGCCAGTGTGCATGTCCACCTTATGGGTCCTGTGACACTGCTTTCCTCACCATCCTCTTCAAGCAGATGTGGCCTCTTTTGAGTCAGTGGCTGTGGATGAGGACTGCACTTTTTTCTTTCTCTGTCTTGCCCTATCACCTCCCCAGCTGGTGCTTATTCCCAGTGCTGACAGAAGCAGGCAGAGCAGGTCCAGCCCAGATGCAACCCCCTGGATTTAAACTGCTCTGCCTCTGCCCAGAACTGGTGTTACAGAAATGTCACAAACATGGCTGCACTGAAATGCAATTTTGACTTAATTTTATATTCGCACAGTTCTAGTTGCTATTGGCTAAACAGTAATGCAATACAGTAAATTGTATTTATATGTTGATTCCCTCCCTTGCTTTAAAATATGACTTTGGTTTGATATTTTTAGGTAATGAAATCTACATTGCTGATAAATGGTTTTCTTTTTGTTTTTCCTTTTTGAGGAGCAAATCATGTATATCCACTGATTCCTCCACTATCTTCCCAAGAATCCAATCTCTCTCTTTCTTCATGGTTGCTCATTAGTGCCTTGTTTCCATATGTGCCCAGTACTTTAAAAAACATCTATCAACAAGCTCCATGGCTTGAACAGGCCATGGCCTGAACCCTTGCATCTTGGGGGTGGATTATCCAGGCTGTGGATCACTGTACATCAGGGTACATGTCACATGCCAGGCTTCTGTTGTTCTTTGAAGGAGCTGTGTATAAAAATCTGTTTACATTTTTGAAGCTAAAAGCATTTTGAAGCACACAGACAAAATTGTATGTTGTGTTTATTATCAAGGAATATGTTTGGGTTTTTTAAAGTTTTTAAGTCCCAAGTTCTTTCTCATAACCTGCTAATATCCAGTGGAGAGTTAACAATAAAAAAATTAAAAATCTTCCATTAAAAACAATAAGGGAGGAAAGCAGTTGACTACTGGTTTGCAAAGGCAAAAAAGTTAGGACTGTAAATTAGAAGTGCTACTCGACCCACAGTAAGTCCCACAGGGGTTGGAAGGAAGAAGGAAGTTATAATGGGTGCCCTGAAAGAGGAGAGAGGAAGGGAGCGTAGAAAATACAGAAAAGCATAGTAATTTAGAATAGAAAGAGCCTCCATGTATAGGCACCTATGTGTAGGGAAGCCGAAAATAAAAAGCTTGAATGTTCTGGGGAATGGAAAGTTGTGGAGAAATCTGTGATCAGCCAAATAACCTCTCTGCAGCGTCTTGTCAGTTTGACAACACTGTCGTTCCTTGCCTGTCGTGAGAAGCTGTCTGTGGTAATCTGGGGAAGAATACAGGCAAGGAAACCCTGCATCTGGTGTGTAAAAACCTGCTTTTCTCAAGAAGCTTCTTTCCTGCATTTGTTAAATAATGTATCGCTGTGAGCAGCAGGAGGAGCTGTGGAATTCCACTGAGTGCAGCTGGGAAGATTTTTATGCTTTTAAAATCCCAAACCTTCTGAGCCTTGTAAACCCTCTAAAAGGTTTAATTTTTTTTTTTCTCCCCAAAATCATCCACAGCATGCTATTATATCCGTCACTGTCTCAATCTCTAGTTACAACTACCACACAGCAACTGCTCTGGGAACTGCCAGATACAGCTGGATTTCCTAGCTTTGTTTTTAAATTCAGAGATGACTGAACTCAAGGAAAATGCGTTTTGTTTACCGTGATGCAATTCTTCCATAAGCTGATCGTTGTACCGGGACATACTTTCAGGATGTTGTGTCTTTAACTCTTTGATACTGACGAGCTGTACCTCCAATAGAAAGGAAACATTGCATAATGTTAAAATGGCATTTTCTGTTTTATATACGTGTAGGGTTGACCTGTAGGCGTAGTCACTACAGATAGCAGGGCAGTAGTTTTCAAAGCCAGTGGCCTTTACTCACTATTTCAGTAGGCTGAGAGTTAAGCCAATGCTACATTTAGGAGCCTCTTGAAAATCCCGTTTTTTGTTTTCCTATGGGTGAAGTAGGCTGTAAATGCATAGCTAGTGAGATGTCTGTGGCAGATTTTGTTTCTGTGTTTTCTAGTGATTTTTTTTTAGCCCAAGTTGCTTTGTGTAGAAGGATGAGAGTGCAGAAGATTAGACAGTGCATGATCATGTTATTGTCTGAAACAATCAGTACCTCTGTTTTCTATAGTCATTGCTTCTTTTGAGCTTGCCAGTGCTTATTATGCCTCAGGAAGCATCATCTCACTAAAGAGTACCCTTGTGTCAGTGAATATAAAGCAGCAGAAAATATTTAAGAGAATATGCCTTTCAAGTCTGGTGTATTTTGGAATTAGTGGGATAGGTTAGATTTGGATCTTCATCCATAATCATACTTTCTGTTAACAGTCTTTTATCTTTTTTACTTTATTTTAAAAATATGCCTGAGAATGCAGATTTGTTTAAGATTTAATTGGAGAGATGAGAAAACTAATTTTACTCCGAGATAATATATTAGATAAAATTTATGAACATTTGAAATGAGAAGGTTACGTTTGGAGCTTTATACTAAATTAAATTAACATCCAATACCCTTGACAGTCCATTTACTGAAAGGTTTAATCCAAGCGTAGCTGAGTCTAAAATTTATCAGGGAAAAGCTATTTTCTTTCAGTAATTCATACATTCAGTCAAATCTTTTTAAGAGTAAGAGCTATCAGACCAGCATGGGTTTCATCCCCTGATGCTTAGTAGTTTCCCAGAGCAGACATCCCATGTTTGTGTGTGAAGTTCTGCGTGTGTACAAATTTAGCAATCACAGGGTCGGAGGCTTGTCTGGAGGGAGAGGATGGAAAAGCACTTAGGGTGACGGGCGTACAAATGTGTGCACACTTCACAACTACTTTAAAGTAAGACTCCAAAGAGCTTATCCGTGTGTCCGTTACCCTGAAAGACGCCAACTGAGGTTTTCACCCCACTAAAAATAAAATTTGTCCTCAAAGGACTGTGTTGATGTGGGAAAAGCAGCTATGCAGAAAGATGATACTCTGGAGATTATGACCCTTGAGAGATCGTTATTCCTTGATTTGTTTAAAAATGTTTTTAAAGAAAATAAAAAATCCTACAGAAAACTGTGAGCATTAAAAATATAAATGTCCTTACAGTTAATTACTTTGCTGGCTGTTTCATAGTTTTACACTAAGATAAAACAGCAACATAAAAATATTTTAATGCATTTAATTTATCATTGAAATATGATTACAGTTTTCGTGTTTGGTTTTTTGTTTTTGTTCTGGTGTTGTTTTTAGAAAACAACACCAGAAGTACAAAGCTATATTTAAAAACAGGCTTTGCTCGTCGCCCAGAAATTTTCCCTGTTTCTCATAATTTTACTTGAAGACCTCCTAAATAATGAACAGTTTCTAGCAATTAATGATTCCCTCAGGTAAGTGAAAATGTAAATCATAGCTTGCTCAAACTTCTGTGTTCTATAATTTGTCTCAGAGCTAAAGAATATTTCTTTTCTGTAAATATTTCAAAAGATTTAATGTTACAATAAAATCTACACTGCAGTGTTATTGGTCTTAGAGATCTCATTTTAATCCTCTTGGTATTCCTTGCATTTACTTAAATTACTGTTTTACAGCTTCATTCTTATACCTGATGAATTCCAAGAGATCTATTGCTAATCCATTTGGAAAATGTAAATCCACAGAGTATTTTCTTTAATCATGTTAAATTACTTGTACGTGAAAGAAGTTAATGGTAATTTAATTTAAATTAAAAAAAAAAAAGAAGAAGACTGGAATATGTTTTAACTTTGTATTCATTTTCTTACATGGAGAATAAGGTACTCTAAGAACAGATGCAAATGGATGTTTCTACCTTAACTAAAATATTGAATTTCTTTATCTGTATTTGTGATTTAAGAACTAAATTTGTTTTCCAGCAAATGAGTTAATGACTAGGGATGTTCTTAAATATATATTATAAGCAGGAACATATACAGAAAATATAATTGATGTATGAGAAAAATGATTTGCATAAAAGACCTGATTCAACAAATTACATGAATCTAGTCAGGCAGCAAAGACTGGATACACCAAAAATAACCAATTCATTAAATTTCAGGTAATAAATATTCTGAATAAACTTTTCATGAACAGCCCATAAACCAATAAATATTTATAGGAATTACTTAACCAGTGGCAAATAACAAGTAACTCAGAAAAAAAAACATTATACATTGTGGGTGAGCAACATTCAAAGGGAAAGGACTTCATGTCACTGCATAAATTATTCATTGTGAATTATTCTCTTGACTGTAAAGGCTAAGAAAGAAAAAAATTAGGCTTATTTTGCATATTTTGTTCACTACTTTTCAAAGTGCTTTACAGTTATTTAACCAGTGTTATAACCATTTCATAGGTGGATAAATCTGAGGTGCTAGGAATTTGTGATTTAGCTAAAGCCAGAGATTAAGTCAAATACCAGGATTAGGAACAGAAACAAAATTCCTGATTTAAATTTTTAATCTCTGTTCAGTAAATAATTCTTCCAGATTGATCATCCACTGAAGGAAATAGGAAGACAGAGAGACAAACTTTTGGCTCAAACACCAGCAATAGAATGAGGTCAATTTATACCTCTTTCTTGGCCTTGCTATCCATTTGTAAGGAGATTTCAGAGTGACAAAGCCTATCTTCAGGTTATCTCTCTCCTCCTGGGTGACATTCACAACCCATGTTGGTGGGTTTAGGATGCTGAGAGTATCACAAACCCCATGGGTGATGAGAGATCATGGAGACTATCGTAGTCTATCTATCTGTTTAGGTTCTTTTCCTTTTTCTACCCCCCAGCTCTCTCATCTCTGTCCTGAGGAAGTGGAAATGCTGCTGCCTACAGCGGGCATGAAGGGCAGCCTTGCAGTGAGTGGGGGATTACACGTGTCAGTGACCAGTACAGAAGATATTTCACTTGCCTCTCTGCTCAGACACTTCACCAGCCTCCAGGACAGGACAGGTATGAAACTTCTTGGTGCTTCCCTACTTGTGAAAGATCCTTGATTCTTATATGAGAACTTTTCCGTTTAGACCCACCTGACCAGGCGAACCTCGGTCACAGGCATGACCACAGTGAGTCTTCTCCTGTGCCTGTGCAGGACTCTTACAGCTGCCAAGGGATGGGTGAATCTTGATAGCCCTTGAGCCAAGGTTTAGACAACTGAGTTGGTAGTGGGATGAATTTTGAGGAGAATATGGTCACATTTATACCTCTAGATCTGGACTGGTGGGTTTAGGTTTGTGGTTAGTCAGTAGGCAGCAGCTCAGAGCAAGACTTAGACCCATAATACTCCCCTCATAAACTTTTTCTTCTGTGTTTGTATGGATAATTTGGAAGTCAGGGAGCACTCGATCCTACAGCTGATGGGTTCAAAGCCATGAGTGGTGCAGTGATTGGAGCTGGTGTCCGCAGACCAGGTGAATACTTTAAAGTGCAGGGCTTCTGGTTAAATGGGGTGCAGCTCACCCCTGCTTAGTTGTGTTTTCTTTGAAGGTGGGTGTGATCAATCACATTAAGATACTCAGGATATGCCTTCCAGTGAATTAAAAGCAGAGCTTTCTCAGTTGCCAAGACCTGAGCAGTCCTACACGGAAGCAGGAGCAGCTATAAAATCCTCCTGTTCCCTACAAAGTTGGCATTTAGGGGACACAAGATGAGGTAGGAGATTAAGAATCAAAAAGCCATTATCATTATTTTTCTTAAAAGACTTCTCTCAAATTCTATATAATTTGCTTATTTGTCTTGATCGTTTTTTCTAATCAGTACGAGTGAACGTGCAGGCTTTTTTTTTTTTTTTTTTTCCTGTGGTTGTATTCAGTTTCACTTTCCAATTTGGATACAACCCCCTAGTTTTCTAAGAATGTCTTTTAAGAAAATTCAGGGGAAATTGTGCTTTCTTGCCTCAACGACAGGCATTATCCACCTGAAATACCACAAATTTTAAAATGAATCACTTAAAAGGCAGTATAGTATGGCATTCCTACCTTTTGCTAAGCTTGTGGGACTGCATTAAACATGTTCTCCTGTTTTACTCTTGAAGGATCCCCACAGCCATCAGGAAGAACTTGCCAACTTGGAGACGCTCCAGCTGAATGTTTAAAGGAGAACATGTAAAGAACTGTCACCCAAACCCCAAAAAGTAAATAGAGAAAGTAGTTTGCTGTCCTTCTGCCTGTAGTCCAGAAAGAATTTTCCTCCAAGTTCCTCCAGCTGCTTCTGTTTGTTCGCAGGTATTCCAGTCTGGGTAAAAACAGAGAGAACAATCCATAGGTAATTAATTGATTCTGATTTTAAACATTCTACTTTGCTTCTTATATCTTGCCTATTGCTGTGGCATCTGAGTACGTTTGTTAAGCCATTTAAATAAATAAATAACAAAAAAACCACAAAGCCCTGAGGAATCATGGAGAAATTGCTTTTCATGGCGCACTTGTTTATACAATGATGTGGAGTTTTGCTGCATAGTTGTGGGTGGTTTGGATACTAGTTATAGTGAGCTGCCTAGAAAAATCTGTGTATGAATAAACCTTGTAGACTTCTGTTGTGGTAAGTATTTAGATATTTAAATACTTCTTAGTAATATATGAAGCTTATATATCCCTCAATAATGGCCCCATGTGAGCATTATTTAGAAGGGTACTTTGCTTGTAACTCTTCCTTTTCCCTCTTTTACCGTGAATAGTGATGCAGATTCTCTTGTACACAAAAACTACAGATAAAGAGCAGATGGATGGAGAAAAAAAGAAGGACTGGGAATTGAAGAATGCAAAAGAAGAGGAGGAAAATGGAAAAGCAGGACATTTGAAGATGAATGAGAAAACAAGGCTGTAATAATACAAGGTATTAGAACCCTGTTCCTCTGACAGCTGTAGCCCCAAGGAAGTGATTTGCATTTGCAGAGAGGTCATTGTGCCACTCATCTCATATGGGATCTTTTATTTCATTTTGAAACTTAGAAAAGCCTAGGGTTGTTGAGAAAAAAAATTGGTAGAGATAAAAATGGATTGAACAGTATTCTTTCCCTCAATTTAAAAAAAAGATGGAATTGTAACTACAGGCTTTAAAGACTATAGGAATTTACACCACAGTTCCCATGTTCTTTCTGTGTTCAGGGCTCTGCCATGGCCCCCAGGCTCCATGAGAGCATGCAGAAGGCTCTGTTGCCAAGGACTTGGGTCTCAGTTATTAATTGCAAGTCTTTAGCATTTCTACCATTTCACAGCACTGAAGCCCATGGGGTTAATTTCCTTTTCCCTCTAGCCTCTTCATAAAAAATGGAAAAAGTATCAATTTTGATTATTTACTTATTTTTTATTTTTATTTTTATTTTTTTTTCCCTGCAGTTAGACACAATGAAATGTTTCTAATTACATTAAGGCAATTTTTGAGTGGAGTCATGGGTGGCAGTCCCCACTGGGTGGCAGCGCGGGACAGCATCTCCCTGCGCTGGACCCAGTATCTCCCTGCTGCAATCCAACCGTACTTCTCAGGAAATATTTGCTTTAGTGTAAAAAACACGTTTGGGTAGATTTTTAAGCATAGAAAGGATTTTTGCCTCTCTCATTTACCAGGTCTCTCCCTCTTCAGGACCATAACCAGAGCCAGAGTACCTCATATCCTCTAGGAAGCAAGCCATCCTGTTTCCTGTCAAGATTCCTCATGATGGAGAATCAATAAGATCCCTGAGTAAATGGTGTATGTATTTAACTACCATTTTTCTCAAACACCACCCCCCCCCAAAACCCCAAAAATCCCCTGCACATTGTATTGGGAGACAGGATATTAATCTATTCATTCACCCTTCAAGAGCAATGTAGAGTATTGGGAAATTAGGAACAATCTAGCTACCATAAAGAACCCAGCTGTATTAGCAGCACTTTTCTCACTCAGACAGTTTTTATTTAAGAGACCTCAGAATATCTCAATGGCAAGTTTCCCAACGGAGGATGCTGTCAGCCTATAATTTTTACTTTATAGACC